>JAYJLV010002064.1:0-10477 GCA_036873485.1 Torymus texanus | reverse complement strand
TAATGATAGTGTGACGTTTTTATCTCCAAAATTAACCAATAATTAGCCAACGCATCGTTAACGTTTCTACCAGGGTGAATGCGTAAAAAAAAAATTCACGCTGTATGAATTAAAAACCTTGTTTAATACACGTTGTATCCTTATGGGATTCTGAATATGAAAGACACGCATGATAATTGCAACAGTCTTTACTTTTTTTAAATTTTATTTAACGTCGCCCCCTTTCTGCCTCCTTACGGTGCTAATCAACGATGGGGGTTGTAGTGTCTTAGTAAACAAAGCACATGTGTGAAACAGTGGTGCTTGTATCGATCGGTGAAGATCTGGGACTCAAACCCGGCTTGACGACTAATTAATCCCAGTCTTACCTATTGAACCACCGCTAGACCTTTACCTTATAAGGTGGTTGAATCTCTCGAGCGTAACCCGCAGTGGAATCGGCCTTTCGGTACTCATGCGCTCATGAGCGCAATCATTGTACTTAGTCAATCCGAGCCACAGATCAGGTGCATACGGGAGATACCACCACCGAAAAAATCCGGAAAACATTTATGAAAAAATACCTCTGAAAAATTTGCGTTAGCGGGGAATCAAACATGAATCCTAAGCGATGTTCGTGTTGGGAAGCAAGTACCTTACCGCCTGAGCCAAACGCCGCTCTCAGACAGTCTTAACTATAAATTATTTATGAAAATTAGTTTAATAAAAAACTAGAGCGTAGGTGGTATTTAAGGTGGAACTCTACCTTTTTGGCTAAATTTTCTTCATTGGCACAGACTCAATCTAAATTTTTATATCATATTTGGTATACAATATCGAATATCATACTAAAATTTCAAAGTATTTTATTTACTGAACCCTAATTTATAAGCTAAACTGTTTTCCTTTTTCTTTAAAATGACATCTATTCATAACATTCCCTGCACTAACATTTTTGTCAAATACTGTTACTCACATTTTTTTAACACCAAATTCTAGAATAGTTACTTTGAATTTTAGTATGAAACTCATTTCTATATTAATGACAAATAAAATTATATTTTCAATAATTTTTTTTTGTATACAACATATTTTTACTAATATTTATTATAATTGCCCGATAAAGGTTTTAAAAATTTACATAAATTAAAAGTAATTTCTATTCTAAAGATAGAAACTAATGTTACTGTTCAAAAATATAATACCTGAATAATTTCTGAATTGTAAGAACTTAAAAAACAAATTCCAGTAATAAAAAAAAAATCATTTTTTTATCCAAAATTAGGTAGATAATCCACCTTAAGCTACTTCAAGTGAAATATTGATCAAAAAAAGAAGTCTTTGATTTATTATTCATAATTATCTTTTATCATTTTACTATTTATTGTATGAATTATATTTGTGATGAATTGTAATCAGCGACCTCGAATTCATGACTTAAAGCGATAAACTATTGAAAAAATTGTTTTACTTATTGTGTATAAATAAACTATTTTGACGACTGTGCTAAAATTTCAAATCAATATATATTGAAAACTACTTTAAATTCATGATAAATTTCAGATTATATAAATAGGTTATTTTGTATATGTTCAGTGTAAAACTTTATGTAGTGGCTAGAAATCGTGAAAATAAATTGAAGTTTTGAAATTTCCAAAAAAAATTGCAACATACTGCATTTATTTTTCATCATTTTATGTTATTTTGAACATTTTATGCCATTTGAAAAAGAGATTTGAGAATCAGAGAACGTGAATTCAAAAATTGATGAAATAAAGGAAAACTTCATGTAATAATAAAAACAATGTTCAATGTAATCTTACACCGTCGGATGTTTTCCGATGTTAACAATGGAGGAATTTGAGGATCTTAATCAATACACTAATAAACAGTTGTAAAGTGGAAAAAATATTTTTAATGGAAGGGGGGGTATCAAAACTAATATAAGCTAATTGTTAAATAGCGTATTAAGTGATGATCTTTCTACAACATTTAAATGATGATAAGATAGTTAAAATGACCCCATAAACAACGAAGCTAATCATCAATGCTTGAATAGCACAAAGTTAACTAAAATAATCGTTTTGGCTTGTCTTAGTGCGGCATACGTTATGCATTATCTTGCAAAAATAACTATAAAAATAATAAAATTTTGTTTCTATTCATGTTTTCCAGTTTTCAACTACTAAATTATGAATATACTTTACCTCTTTAATCCGAAAATCTTCAGACTTTTTAAAATATGACAAAACTTCGTCGTAACTCCATCCAGGATTACTTTGTTTTGCCCAGTCATTATAATCTTCTTTATTTCCTCGTGTATATACCATTACATTCATGGTACTGCTTCCACCCATTACTTTGCCACGCGGTAGTGGACACGAAGCTCCGGAATTTTATTGACATGCTACTGGTTCAGGTAGACTTTTATATGCCCAATCAATATTACTGCCTTGTAAAAAACCAGCAAAGCTAGGAACATCTGCTACTAAAGGTTCTTCCATGCCAGCTTCCAGTAGTAATATCTCAAAAAATTTGATAAATAGTTAAATCAAACATTATTATATTTATGGGAAGAAGGCTGCCATAATGTCTGTTTCTTATAGAATGAATGTAGATACCCACGTAAGAAATTATGTTTAGGAGACGTTCGGAAAGAGTTTTATTTGGTTAAAGTTTAGAAAAACTTATGTCATGAGATAAGTCAAACTTATCAATTTATGAAAGAAGATTTTAAAAAGTTTGAAAATCCTTTAAAAAAATTTTTAACAATTAATTTTCCAAGTAATAACGTGTAAGAAATGTATAGCATAAGTTATATGGATTTATTCTTATTATTTCGAATTTGAATAAGAGTTCAGGATAAGTTTTTTCAAAAGTTGACTAAACTTTGTTGTTGTAAGAAAAGATTTTAGAGAAACAATAAAAATTTATTGATTCTGTTACGAAATTTCTAAATTTATATTTCAGAAATATAAATTGTTTATATATAATTTGTTATAATTATAAACTTATGATAAACAATTACCTTCCACTCGTTGATTTCACTTAAGCGGTTGGCCAATACACATCCAGCACTTCCTGCACCGACAATAATAAAGTCATATTTTTCATCATTCTTTGCACTCTGATCAGCGTCACTGAAGTTTTGATCAATCGAGTGGTTAAAATTCTGAGTGATGAAAGCAAAAAATGTTAGAAGAGATGCTTGGCAACTCAAAAGATTGGGGCTATTAACACATGCTGCAGATATATCACCAGGAATCCACACCATATTGTTATTTTATTTTATCATACACTTCTTTGATTTGAAAACTACACTGATATCAAAACGTCATGTACTTTCTTTAAATATGGAAAAGCGTTGAAGCATCGAAGTACGTCGAATACGGCGCTGTATACATCCACAATCTCATAAAAACGAATATGTAAATTCATAAAAAACAAATATGCAAAAATACCGATTATTTAGTCACGTGTATTTGAATGTTTCATAATCGTTTATTTCGTTCTTTAGTTGAAATCATAAAAATTTATTATTCGCTTGCTGTTGTGTCACAAGAAATATTAAAAGTTATTATACAACAAAAATTAAAGTATTGACTGCTAACGATTAGATGAAAACTCAAACATTTATTGACGTTATAATGCAAAGCCTTTTGGCATACATACTTGCGCCATGATGCAGCTTTATCTTAAACCGTAAATCAGTTAAATCATTGTATGAACAGCTGATTTAATACTTAATTAGTAACTATCATAATGTAAAACATTCATTCAGTGTAAATTGTTGTATTAAAGATTATCGTATTAAATACTAACGTCTGAAATAAAATCGGCTGTATTCTCACTTATGAGCCCAGTAAACGATTCGGAGCGAAACACACGATTTTTTTTATTAATAATTTTCTCGAATATTTTTGCAACATTGTCTATTTATCCCTGTTTTTAAATTCAATCCCAATTTGGTTCCTTAGGACTCGCATTTTTTTATATCAATTCTATAAGAAAATTGAAGCAGTTTATGAATTTTATCAATTTTTCAACATTTTTAAAATTATTTGAACAAAACGAAAATGTAAGTTTATTATTTTGAACTACTTGAAAATTACAAATCTTCATTGACTTTCATAAAAAGAACCTCTTCTTGCGATAACAAAAATACCACAACCAATATATTGGTTCTTAGCTTCCTTAAACTAATATATTTATTCCTTTCTTTAATTTTTTATGGCAATAATTGTATTACACCAAATTTTCTCTATGAATATATATAGGTCAGAAATGTAAATAAACTATTTTGCTCAATTTCACATATATATGCGTGTCTCATATAGGGTATTTTCCAATAAATAGTATATCAAATACCAACTGAGTAGAGTAGACTATTTATAGCCGCCATTACTTTCGAGTGCAATATATTACTCCTAGAAACTGCGACGCCTACACTTGTTTCTCTATATTTTTTCCCAATTAGTGGCGCCTGTAGTGTTTGGCGACCTGATCAAAACCAACGTAAATATGAATTAATAATATTTACGTGGACTTGTCATTATCTATCAAAATAAGAAATAGGGTAAAGGAAGAGAGCCTTTTTTTAATATTTCTAACTTTGCTAACAAACTAGCTATTTTTTCTTTCCATGTATAAATGTTGTCAAGTTTTTACCGATTAGATAGCAAATTGAAATATGTATTTATAGATATTTCATTTTGAATAATTTGTATTTAAAATGAGTTTTCTTAGTATGTAAAATTTATACGATCATTCATTAAAAGGTTTTGAAAGATAAAGTTAATAATAAAAAATAAACTTCTTTCAACCAACAATGTTATTTATTCTTTGCGAAAAAATGAGAAAAAAACATACCCAATAGGGCAACTATTAAGGCTGCAGATATAATAGGTTGGGTTATATTCAATAGAGCATCTTGTCATCAAAACATTAAATAACTTATTTCACTCGCTTCAAAACTTATGCAGTATATTACACAAAAATAAATAATACATATATTCATTAAAAGAAGTTATGACCATACAAGTGCACGATCCAACTCTGCGGTAAGTAGATAAGAACAAATAATTGTCAAATGAAATTTAAAAAATCAAATTGTCAAATGAAATTTAACTAATCAAATTGTCAAATGCAATTTAAAAAATAAGATTACCAAATGATATTACTTTCACGACCAATCTTCTTTAATCATATCACTTGCTTTCTCAGCTATCATAATAACTGGAGCATTGATGTTAGCAGATGTTATCATCGGCATAATAGACGCATCGACGACTCTCAAGCCTTTGATTCCATGTACCTGTAAGCGTGGATTAACAACTGCCGTAGAATCATTTGTAGGACCCATTTTACAAGTTCCTACAGGATGGTGGAATGTCACACTCAATAGTTTAGCAAGACATTTGTAATATTCGGCACTACCGAATTCAAATTTATCACATTTTGGCACGGATCTTTTAAGCTCTGTTACACCATATTGTTTAAACGTTGGAGTTTCGGATATCTTTGTACCTTGTATCGCTCCTTCAATTATTCTATCCATATCTTCGGTTGCAGTTAAATAATTCGGCTGAATCAATGGTGTACTGTGAATAGGATCGGTTTTATTAAGAGTAATACTACCGCGACTTTTAGGATGTAATAAAATTGTTATCAGCGTAATTCCACTATAGTATGATATTGGAAAATATTTAAGATCATCTAATCCATTTTTTGGGTCAATGTCAAGATCTTCTTTTATAAAAGTAGAGTGAACGTATTGAATATCATTTACTCCTGATTGATGTTCAAATTTCGTTTGCGAAAATGTAAGAATTTGAGTACCGGGTCCCGATATCTGTCCCTCATGATTATTAAGCCAATAGACTGCATCGTTTAAGACATCTTCTCCTGATTTTATTAAAGATAATTCGTTTGGCAGTGCAAACCATTGTGTTATAAAACCAACGTGATCCTGAAGATTTTGTCCAACCGGTAACTCTTTGATAATTTCGATTTTAGTTTCATTTAGTTCTTTCTTAGGTCCAATACCCGATAACATCAATAGTTTAGGTGTTTCAAATGTTCCAGCGGATAGAATGACTTCCTTCGTTGCAAATACTTTTTTTGTCAAATTATTTTTAGTGGATATATATTCAACACCGATAGCCTGTTTTGATTTTGGTTCGATAATGATTTTTGTGACATAAGCTTCGGTTTCTATAGTCAAATTCGGACGCTTTCCTCTAATTGGTCTTAAAAAGGCACCATTCGAACTTTGACGTACACCATGGCTATTGGTGAACTGCGTATATCCAACACCAATTTCATTCTCAGCATTATTATAGTCCATTTCATCATATTTTAAGTCTTTCCAGGCATTTACAAGTACTTTTGCAACAAACGGTTTGTATGGATAATAATCTACAGCCAAATGCCCATCTGCACTTCGACTATGTGTACTGTTTATTAAAAGCTGTAAAGATATTTCTAATTATAATAATTTAACAGGATTTTGTTAGATACCAATATTTTTAATATGATTTACTTCAACTTCACCTCTTTAACCCGAAAATCTTCAGATTTTTTAAAATGTGGCAAAACTTCATCGTAAGTCCACCCCGCATTACCTTGACTTGCCCAGTTATTATAATCTTGTTTATGTCCCCGTGCATAAATGTTCATATTAATTGTACTACTTCCACCCATAACTTTCCCACGTGGATGGGAGCATGAAGCTCCAGAGTTTTGTTGGCATGCTACTGGTTGAGGTAAACTTTTATAGGACCAATCAATATTACTTCCTGGTAAAAAAATAGAAAAGCTAGGTACATCTGCTACTAAAGGCTCTTCTATGCCAGCTTCTAATAGTAATACCTTTAAGAAAAATCAGATATTACTTAGGTATTTTATTTATACGTGTAATGGCCTATAGGGTTAAGCATTTATAAAATAAGTTTAGGAATATAGTAGATACTAAGAATCCCACTTTTGAAAGACTATTTTCTCTACCGCGCAATAAAACTCACTTAAAATTATGTTCTCTCTCTCTCTCTCTTTTGTTTTATTTGTTTCCTTTTCTTTAGTGAAAATCACCAAGCCAAACAGCATTTGGCTTAAATAAAATTTTCTTGTTATAACTAAATAAACAAATATTTTATTTTAGTTATTGAAAATACTCTTTCAAAGTGTGAAATTAGTGTGGGACACTTGACCCGAGTGAAGGCGTTATCTTGATTCTACAGAGCACATGGTCCAAACTAAACATAGATATTTTTATCGTCGCTTTCCCAAACAAGGACGAGCTCTTCCCGAATGTTCGATTCCTATATATGTTATAACGTGAGAATATTATTTGAAACATTAATATTAATTTACAGAATTTTTACAACAACACTATTTTTTATAACACCAAATGTTAGATATAGTAATATTAAAATTGTAATAGTAAAGTTCATATATTAGAAGATAATGATTTTTGACCCGCCATCACACACAAAAAAAGTGAGACCTGTCCGGTTAAAATCGACCGAGTAGAAGCTGAGATCCAGGCGTATACACGCACACATACATCCATACAGACATTTTTCAAAAATCATGTATTTTGATTGCTAACATCTCGGAAAACAATTACAACATGTTTTTACAACAACTCAAACAATTACTATTACAAAGCTTCCTCTAGGAGGAAGTAAACATTATATAACGAGCTACAAATAATTCAACGTAATACATATATGTGAACTAGAAATTTTTTAAGGAAACAAAAACTAGCCTGTAGTTCTAGCGATTTTCGTTTAATGATTTAATATATAAATTTATCACCTGATGATGATTACTAATAACAATAAATAAAAAATAAGTATTTACTCGTTCTATAATTATCAACTTATCTAAATTATTATTACCTTCCAATTGCTGATTTCACTTAAGCGGTTGGCTAGTACACAGCCCGCACTTCCTGCACCGACAATAATGAAGTCATACTTTCCGTCAGTTTTTGCGACTTGCCCAGCGTCACTGAAGTGTTGATCAATTGAATAGTTAAAATTTTTAGTCATGAAAGCAAAAAACGTTATAAGAGATGCTTGACAACCCAAAAAATTAGTGTTATTAACACATGCTCTAGATATTTCACCAGGAATCCAAACCATATTTTTATTGTTATTTTCTTAGAAACTGCTTTATGTTTTCGTATTGCTAATAATTTGGAAATTATACGCTCTTGAGGTAAAACTTAAGGTGCGTCTTAGGTGCCAAACTTTACTGAAATATGTAAAATATATAGTTTTCGTGATGCCTCTTCCCACAAAAACGGGTATAACAACGAAATCCACTCGTATAGTTCTTTTACACTGATTTTAGTTGACTTGAATAACAAAAAAATTAATAATGTTCTTTTATTAAATATAAAATAGCTAAAGCTATAGATTTATCTAATATAACTTTAGTTTTATTATAAAATAATGACTTCTTCATTACCAGATTTTCCTTGGACAGTAACAATATCTTTTTGCCAGTGATTATTTAGTCGTGTTCATTTGTTGTTGAATAATTTTTTTTCTTTCATTCGACTGCAAAAATAAAGATTCATAATTAATTCGTTGTTGCGTCGCTATAAGTCTTAACCGTTATATATTAAATATAATTAGAATTGATTGGAAAAATGACTAGAAAAAACTGTTATAACGTAAAAGCTTCTTATACTACATACTTGTGTCTTATCTTTTATTGTATACATCAGTTAAGTTATTGTATAAACAACTGACTTAATACTTAAATCATCATCATGATTGTCAATTCAATGTTTTAGATTTATTACAGTTTTAGAAGATATCTTTAACTGTAAATTGATAGCCAAATATTTTTTTAACCACGTGCACGAATTTATGAACTACCTATAACTTTTTCAGTTTTGCATAGTTTTGAATCTTTTCTTCGACAAGTCGCCATTAAATTACTTAAGGAACACAATGCGACCTTCAAAATTAAAATCGGAAAAAATTTTTCCGTGTATTATCAATAATTGTTTGTGCCGATAATATCTGTTTCTAATGTATTGACAGTTTGTTAAAAAAAGTTATCTTAGTCATGTTAAGTAGACTTTGTTTATAATTTCTCAAATTTTAGATAACCTTTCCACGAAGCACTGCTTTGTCTAGAGATCGCGCACGAACTACCCTTAATTACCACAATGCATTTAATCGATAAACATTTTTTATCGGAAATCTCCATTCATAAAATGTTATTATATATATATATATATATATATACACACACACACACTTATATTTTATTGGCCTTTTATTGTTGGTTATTTTCATTTAACCAACGTTTAGTTATTTATTTTGTTAATTTTTTTTTTTTTTTTTTTTTTTATGTACAACATTTATCATATAAATATGCAGCTAAGTTTATTTCACGAGGATTAATTTTAAAAACCATCATCTTATCACATATTCGAAACTCGACCTTCTTGCAGTAGCGACCGCAGCAACCTTCGCGAAATAAGACAACGAAATAAAAACCGCGAGAACTCGCGCCGAGAATGAATGAGAGAAAGAGAGAGAAGGAAAAGAGGCGAAGGCAGCTTTATACGAGGGCAATAAGTGTATCGCATTGACGATCCGATACCACCGCCTACTTTTTTTTTCGAGGAAAAGAAACTTCTCTCTCTCTCTCTTTCTCTCTTCTTCTCTAGGATCATCCATTCAGCAGCGCTTCGGCCCTTCATTTCCTCGCTCTGCGCGCGGTCGTATAAACGTGCCGCGGCGCAGCCAAAGCCGTAACCACGGCGCTGCCGCGTTATACGTGCCAGAGGAAGACTATAGAGACCATCGACGTGCGTTAAAGGTTTTCTTCGAAGGAAAAGGAGAGAGAGAGAGAGAGAGATAGATGGTAGGTAGGTAGCGGCGATCCTATAAAGCTCCGGGAATCCTCATTGCCTGGGCGCTCGTCAATGATGAGTGCGCTCGTTTCTCGATGCACTCGCCCAGCTCTTCCTCACTTTCTATACTGTCGAAAGACAGCGGCTGCTGAAATGGAGATAAACGCGGATTTTCGACGTTGATTTCTTGGGTGAAAATTTTTTTAACACGACGCGTTTTTTGAAAGTTATTTAATCGTTCTTTGTTCTGTTTTTGTGCTTACTTAAAATTCATTTATTTCTATTTATATCTCGATGAGCTCGTAGTTGATTTTTCCCGATTCTTTAATACGTGCATGAGACTGTCTATTTTTCGCATCAATGTAAAAAATGCATATGTAGTCTGTTAGCCTAAACTATAAAAATATGGGGAATCGATCTTTGCGTACATTATCAAAACACAGTATGTTTACCAAGTCTACGTTTAAATGTTTAAAAAGTGAAACGTTTTTTAATATGAACGGTTTAAAGTGTTTCTCGCAATTCAAACGCCACAAGTGGTTCCTGATCGCACTGCATACCAATTAGTAACTTTTTTAATCTCTATTTGATGTCTATATATATATATATATATATATA
>JAYJLV010002053.1:0-10478 GCA_036873485.1 Torymus texanus | reverse complement strand
AACCTCTACTGCCCGAGCGTTTCGGTTATTTTTACAGCAGATTTCGGCAGTTTTGGCCACATTTTTTTCTCAGTGTATAGTAGAAACTAATTGAATCAAACTATAAAAAATTGAAATATTATTAATAAATGCTTTAACCTAGAAATCCATATTATTATTTAACAAATAAAAACATATTATTTTTACAAGAATGTTTTTTGTGTAAATAAATATATGTGGATAGCTTAACGTACTTTATAAATTTCATTTTGTATAGTAGAGAGCGATTTAATTTAAAAGTCATACTGAGGAAAAAAAGTAAATGATTCATAAGCCTTTTAAGCGCTATGCTTCTTTAAATTATATATGCATTATTTTCTTATTTAAAAGAATTTTTTATATTATAAAATCCGTTCATATAAACTAGCTTTAACTCAGTGATTTTCTTATAAAATAAATTAATTGGGTCTACTTAAATTTTTAATTTTTGCTACAGAGAAAAATTTTTGTCGCTATTTATTAAAAGTGAATTAATAATTGCTACATTAACTTCTTTTTATATACGTAGATTCAATAGACTGCAAGAAAAGAAAAATAAATAGCTCGCTTCCGTGAATTAACCTTTATGTTTGTAACAGTTTCCCCTCTCATACCAATATACCGTGTACCTAGCTCTTTTTTATCATGGCAAACTTTTTACTTTATTCATGTCGAGTATTTCACGCTAATGATCAGAGAGGTTTCATGCCAAATAACCAAACTTTTAGAGGATTTTGTAAGAAGCTTACTTTTAAACTTTCACGCTGGAAATATATTGCTAAGGTCTATATGCAATCAGTGTACTGCTGCTTGCAACGTACATATATACTTGTAAGTACTTATGCAAATATCGTCAAAATTATCCTTATAAAGAGAGCGAGTTTACCTTATACTGTACGACATTATGCAGTATTACAGCTAATAATGAACTTAATTCTGGTTTCTTTGTAAAGAACAATTTTTTCTATTTATGTACTTAAAAATCTTATACGTATATGGTGATGTGCTTAAAAATAGCTATATTTGTAAAAAAATTGGGGATGGGTTTTTATATAGTTAAATGCAGATTAATTATAATAGACAAATGATACTTGCATCTTCATAAAAATCGGCCCTAATTTACTTAAAGATTTTTTTATATCGTACATCAATATAACTTTTCTATTTATTAAATTAACTACTTCATTTTTCCATTATTATGCAATACTAAATACAGACAATTCAAATTAGTATGGCTGCCTATAAAATCAGGCATTTTTATATTTAGACGTTATATACAACAGCTTTATATAAAGTATCATTTTTCATAGCAGTGACTTCCCCTTTAGTCTTCACTTTTAAGTTGACGTCAATAGAGCAACCATTTGAAACTACCAAGAGCCTTTTGTACTTATGAAGCATGTGTTTTGATATATTTACACAGCTTGGGTGTAGAAACTGGGTACTATTACACCTGGTTTATAGAGAGTCTATTGTGAGTAGACCAAAATATAAGTCATCGTACTAATTGATACATTATTGATTTTGTAAATGTGTTACACATGGAAACCTGTCACTTTTTATAAAAAGTGACAGCTGGCGAGATTGGAACTGATGAAGGTTGTAAGTGTAAGGAAGGATTTGGAAAACTGTTGAAATACAAAAAAATAATAAAGAAAGATAAAGAGTTGTTATTCGTTAAACGTAGAGAGAATTTAAATGTTTTAACTTGAAACAAGCCTCAGAATATATGTAGTTAGTGATGAAAGAGTTTAAGGAATTTAATTTATAGATAGTGTTATAGTTACGAATTCGGTGCTTTTCGATTAAATTTCCGCAACGTCGGAATAAACGATAAAATTCTGTTTCTTTAATTGTAATTAAATAATTTAGTTTGATTATCGACTAATTCTAACATTTTAATTGTAGTTTCAGTTGAAAATATTTATACCAATAAAACATGAAATGATACAACTAAATTTTATTCAGGTTTTTGACAAAAAAAACATTTACTATTTTAAGATAATATATCTTAGTTTTCACCTTATTTATAAATCATAATTTTCTATATTTTAAAGTAACTCAGCATCATATTGGTAATTCGTTATTATTATCAGCTATTCAAAGTATCGATTATATTAGAATAGAATACAATAGAATAGTCATTTATTGTAAATAATTCCATTTACCAATAGTATAATAATAATTACGTACAGATCGTGTATATAATACCAAAGATTCTACTCGATTTCTAGGAACAAAATGAAATATTCTTGTAACATGTCAAACCCATTATTCGTCATATCATAGAGTAAAATACTCGCACCAATGTACAAATTCACTCTGGATCATATTGTATAAATTCGTAATTAACGCGCATACTCAGAAACTCGCACACGCGTATATATGCCATGTACAGTGTGCTGAAAAGTTCGTATGTTAGAGATGGACATATATATACGATCACGCATGGATTTATATATATATATATATATATATATATCTTTTACTCTGCGTTCAAATTACGAACAACATTCCATCCGATGCTCGTCGAGGCGTTTCGGCAAAAAGCGCCGATACAGGCGCTCGCACGCACACACACTCACAAAACTCGACCGCCGTATCAGCGCAAAATGGCAGCGTCGAAACATCGGACTTTCAATTCTGGAACGAGTCCCATCCCCTCAACCTGTACACATACACACGCGTAACACGCACATGTGTATAGGGGACGGGGGGATCGGCTCGAAACTAGTTACACGCATCCCGCGTTCTTTACGTTATCCGTATGCGCATACCCAGAGAGCTATAGTTTTTAGAGCTTGAAGAGTCGCGTGAGAGTGGTCATTTTTTAAAACGTCCAGTCCCGCGACCTGTAATAAATCGAGGCGTTCGATTGAAAATTTGCGTCGCCGGGAGGGGTGAGAGAGAGAGAGAGAGAGGCGTGAGCGAACGAGCAACTGCCCTGCCATCGGAAAACGAAATGGGCGCGAGCATGGGAGGGGTTGAGTTGAGCGTAAAAAAACCAAGCGAGAGAGAACTATGGCCGTTTACGCGCGTGCCAAAACAGGTCGAGGCACTTCGCCGGACACGCGATAACACACGGTCCGACCTCCCCCCCCCCCTCCTCTCCGACCTTTGCTACTTTTTCTCTCTTTTTCTATATATATACGTAGGAGATTTGCGGAATCGATCGTGCTAAAAATGAAGATTTACTAGACAACAATTGAAAAGTAGTTCACAACTGATGCGTAATTTTTTTTACCTTCGTGAGATCTGATAATTTTCGTGTGTTGTAAGTTAAGTACGTAATCCATAAATTTAATAAATACGTAAGCTGCTGATCAGTCATTTAAAAAACGTATAAAGGCCATTTTTAAGCATATAATTAGGGATCATGGCGTAAGACGCGATTTTCGATTTGAAAATTTTTAAATGTAGGTAACATTACAAAGGATATTCTGACTTAAAATCGTGTCAAGAAGAATATATAAAAAAGTCACTAAATCATAGTAAATCTCCAACAAAGAACAAAATTTAGAATGTTCAGAAACCGTATTAATTTTGCAGGAAGATAACTGAAAAATAATAATGTTAAAATAAAAAATGTATTGCGAATTGATTGGCCACGACTAAGATTTTGTGACTGAACTATTTATATCATGACTTGTTACTGGAAACAAGCTTATAACAAAATATAACTGCAAAATAATAGTTGTAAGATATATTACTTGCATAAAGTAACATCTAAGGAACTGGTCATAACTTTTTATATGACAAGAAATTCTTAGCTCAACATAAATTTTGTATAAACCGAAAAAACGAAAGATGTTACTTAGGGGCGACACTTTGATACAAAGGGTTAAAAGTAATTTTAAAAACATATTTTTTCTTACTTATTAGCTATACTTATACGTTGAATAAAGCTTTTTAATACAATAAAACCGAAGTAATACAAGCTGACCGAATTATGTATGTTCGATTGATTAAGGTACGTCCACCATGTATAGATGTGCATCGGAAATCGGAAGCAGAGTTTTGCGCAGATTACGACCAGTAATTCGATTTCTGTTGAAAATGTACATTTGATGAAACCTCGTGCTCAATAGAAGGGCGCAATATACGGGAAAAGTGATTAATTTTTGACTGCACCGTTGTTTACAAACTTTCCAGTTTATTCAAACTTAATTAGAACATTTTCTAATTCGCAGAAATTTGTTTGATCATAATTTTCATGGGTAAAAGAAAAAAAAATTTAATTAAATTGTTAGTATTTCTATTTTTATTATGTATAAAATAATATTTACTTAATCAGTAAATATTGTTAAATGTAATGCTATAGTTAATTTATTTTATATTGTGTACCAGTAAATTTTTATTTCGAATTTTCACTTTAATCGTAGAAAACATCGTACAATTTTGACGCTTACTTAACTTTTAAAAATTGTTTCGTAATTTTTATAAAACCTCGTTTAAATTACAACAACGATGTTAATTATAATCACGGATTCATAATGAAACAACTCGTATTTACATCAAAGACCCGATATCTGCTGTTAGCAAAAGCAACATATATTTTACTCTGATATATTTAGTATTATTTTGCGTGTTGTAAAACAGCATAATTATTTTCGAGAAAACCACAAAGTTAGACTACATTAAAAGACAGTGACAAGCAGGAGGTCACGTGCGGCAAGTGGCACAGCCGCAAAATCTGTTAAATATGAGGCGCCAAAAAAGCTCAACGATTCACATGGTTATGTTTTTCACAGTTCGCCTCTTCCCCTCTCGCTTCTTGTGCACTTCGCCGAAATAACGTGAATAATCGCATAAAAAGGAGCACGACACGACACCGCGCGCTCGCCCATGAAAAACGAGAAGAAAGATAATGCGCTGAACAGGGGAAAGTGCTAGCCAACGGGAGAATATTATGCAATATACGTAAAGAAAAAAAAAGGAAAAAAGAAAAAGAAATTAACATGGGGACTAAAGGTAAAAAAACAGTGTGGATAACTGGTCTTGGAGGTGGAAAGAGATAGAGAGAGAGAGAGAGAGGTCCGCGTTTCACGTTCTTATTTTTCACCCATTTACCGTACGCGTGCGCACAGTGCGCCAAGAGCTGCTATATACTACTGTGCTTTTTGCGGCGGAGGGTCCACGCGGCGGCTCTCGTCCGCAAAATTGACGCGCCGCAAAGTGCCGCGGCCGGCACCTTAGACGGACGGGTTGTCGAAAAAAAAAAACGAGGCGAGAAAATTAAAGTCCACGGGCGCGTGCGCGTATAACACTCCAAGTGCTGCACTTTGAGCGTTATGTATTCGTTAAACGCGGAGGGAAAACGTCTGGGTTTTAAGGGCGTCGTACTTCTTTTCGCTTGAATCTTTGTAGGGCTTGCGAGAAATGTTCAAGCGAGCAATTTTACAGGGACATTTTTGAAATTTAATCGTTCGGAAAAATAGTTTACGAGTTCATTTTGTTTTATGGACGGCATTCGTTATTATTAAATTCTATTATATATAAGTACAATTTCTTTTTCTGTGTTTGCAGTTAATAACTTTTATGTATTTATAATTAATTGGTTTTTGAATTTTGAAAAAGTATAAATATGACTGTAGTTTACGTTGATGAAAATTTATTTGATAGCACCTTTTATGGATATATTGATATATTTCAAAACAATTTTTGTTAAAAAAAAAACTGATTTCCCAATACTAATAATGATTTGATTGCAGTTCAAGTTAAAAAAATTTAATTGAAAACGTACTCTGTAAATAATATTTATATATTTCAAAGCAATTCTTGTTTAATTAATCCATTTTTCAAAACTAAAGAGATAAAAAGGGAAAAATAATTCTAAGAATGAATTCTATTTTAAAAAAGTGGTATAACTCGAAAGTAACGCTAAAATGAAATTATTATGATTGGATTACGCTTATAATGTATAATATTTGATTGGTTGATGTACAATTAATTAAGGAGATAGGGATTGACTTAAAGTCGGTGGAATTTCACTAAAATTTTTACTTTGAATTAGGAATTAAGAAAGTATTAAAAAGGCATTTAGAAAGTATTAATAAAACAGTTTTAGTTGAAAATATGATAATAAATAATATTTCAGTTTCTTAAAGTTGTTTATCTCAAAATTAAATTTTCATAAATAGCTAAAATGCTATACTGCTAAAATTAATATGATATAAACCAAATATAAGAAGTGGATGTTTTTTCAATTGATATATCAATAATGTTTACCATTCTAAATGAAGAGTTTCAAATTTCTGGCAAGAAGAAACAAAGCGAGCATGGGTATTGACTATTTTTCCAAAAAATCCAATTCTTTAATCGTATAAATTTTTAAGAATTTTTTGAAAGAATACTACAATAATACATCGTATAAAATTTTTCTTTCGTTTCAGCTTCAAAAAGTGCATGCATCGGTATAAATCTTTAGCCACGTTTAATCTCTCCCTTTATTCTATCTGGCTTTCTTCCCCGTGCGCTCATTTTTCCTCAAAGTCTTGTCTCTCCTTATTCCATCCGATGAAACGACCAAGCAGCTCATTTCTCTATAATCCGCACCCGACGACGAGAAAATATCAAGACTCGTTACTCGTACAGACTTGAACTACAAATTCGTCTTCTCTCCTCTATCACTTCGTCGTCTTTATTCCCTCATATTCCTCTTTCTACTCTTTTTCTCTTTCTTGCCTCTCTCTCTCCCAAACTGTAACGGATGCGCGTATACGAATAGCTAAGCTGCGGCCGCGTGTGTGGCTCTATTTCTAGGATCCGCGTGCTCGCGTATTACGGCCTCACACTTGAGAATTCTGCGCCCCCGCGCACGCGCTTTATATATATACACAGTCATTTCCGACATCATTTCAGAAGCCATTTGCGCGCGCGTGGAGGCTGATACGAGCGAGCAAATTATTCCACCACTCGTACCACCACTACCCACAACTACCACTACTGCTATTGCTATACTACTGCTGTTGCTGCTGCTGCTGCTGCCACTGCCGCTGCTACTATTGCTGCGAAGGAGCACGTGAATGCATGATGTTCGAGAGGTTGAGCTAGCTCTCAACTCTATATTTGTGTAGTTGTATACACACATATATACATACATGGAGAGAGAGAGAGAACGGCGGATGCTTTTAAAGCTCGAGAAATGTTTGGAATGCAGTTTGACCGGGGCGAAAGAGTGAGGCAGAGATGTATACACACACACACATACGAATATAGTATACCACTGACCGAGCCAACGCGTGTTTGCACATTGTTTTTGGCAGATGCGGGCTCGTTGTCATTTCGCACGTGCGCTTGCGCGTGCAGCAGCAGCCTGCTCTCTCCCTCTCACTCTCTTTCTCTCCCTCTCTCTCTCTCTCTCGTCGACGAGAAAATAAATTTACCCAAGCGCGATTCGCAACGCGCGCGCGCTGAGCCGTGTAGCTTTTCCAATTAATGGAATTATAATTGCATCCGAGCGTTGCGGCTGGTAAAGCTGCTGTATATAATTTCGCTTTTCCGAAACCCCGCACCCCGGCGCTTTAATTCATTAGATTACGAGTTAACGCGCCACGCGTATATACACATATATATATATATATATATATATATATAGTATATATACTATACATATATATGTACGCGTACTCGCGGGAGTTGGGGAGGACGATAGGAGATGTATATACACGTATTCGTGCCCGATGAGGCATAAAACCTCGTCTCTTTGCGTCGCGCGCGTATACTCAATGCGGTTCTAAGTGAAGACATAAACTCGCTTGTGTGATTCACCGTACATTCAGCCCCTACGTAATCTATACATTGCAACTATAGACAGTATACGCGAATGCTACTGCTGTTCCCTATATATCGAATTAGTCCTAACGTTATATTTAGTAATTTCTCGTTATTAGAATCCAGACCTTTTCACGTTTAAATCTCTTATATTATACGTATACACATAGAGATTTACCCCTCGTTCTTCACTTTCTTCATACGCGCATGCACGTATATGTTATGTCCCGTGAGTTCAGTGTGTCCGTGATGTTTCAAGTGATACATGAACCGTGAGCCTGTTAAGAGACGCTACTCTTGACAAATATCCGGGATGAAATGTTATTGGGGAGCCCTGGCTCTTTACGCATACGTGCACACTTGGGCGCATACAGGCGTATATATATATAGTCGTACCTCGTATGTAACGCGAGAGGCGCGGCTGCGCACAATTCCCTCAATTTATAAGGCGCAAGTCGGATATATTGCCGCACGATATATAGGTATGACGAACGAAGCCAGTGTAGCGCTTGCGCTGGTTACATGAAAACTACGCGCCAGGCAAGCGTATGAACGTTCGTATAACACGTTCGCACGAGTTGGATGATTCGAGGGGTTGGATTTTCTATCTTATTAAAAGAATTTGTCGTCGAGGTGTATTCAGTGTCTCTTCACCGATCAAGTCTTTGCTGTAAAATATGTAAATTTCGTTAATTCGCCAACTGTTATTGAAAGATTGACAGCATGTGTTTCAGTAACGAAAATTTGACAGAATCGAACTATTTCAATCAATTAGCCTTATAGTTATGTACTTATCACAATAACAATTCGTAACATCATTAATAACCTTTATCTCTCGTTATGATTACAGATTAAGAAAATTCCGAGAATATTAGAATAAGCTTTTAATGTATATAAATAACACATTCCAATTAATACGAATCAAACATATAGCTATATCTTGGTGAAACAGCTGCAACCGCACAGACACACAACAATCTCTTCAATAACATTAATTGCATAGCGTCGCTAATGGATAAATAATACCAGCTCAAACCAGTTAATTACCATTAGTTTCCGATCGATATGATTTCTTCCTGCACCCCAACCCCTCAATATAGTTACAATTTTTCACCGCAATGGAAAGCGTGCATCAACGTTTCAATTATGTATATAGAAGCAGAATCATGTACGACGGGTCGTTATCCCCAAATCCATGTATACTAACTCAAACCAACGCAGTCATCATCGCATCCGTGTGTATATAATATATACGTATCCACACTCCGATAAAACTAACATCGGCTAACGAAATAATTACTGTATCCATGAAAGCATGGCAGTATAATCGGCGTCCCTCACCGTATATATAGAAACCACGCGGAGACTCGTATACGCGTATGAGGCATTTAACGATGACTCAGCGAGGAAATTGAGAAAACCATTCGTTCCTGAGCACCGCTCCCGTAGCCAATTGTGTGTTGTGCATGTATACTGATATATATATATATAGTATCCTCTATATCTCTTTTGCGAAGCTGAAGAAGAGCGAAAACAATTCGCAATTCATTATGTTCTATAAACCATTTGATGGGCTCTTATCGTGTCCTATACACCGAGAGCGCGAACGACACGAGTGTAGTCCGCCCCACCTCTAGTATTTTATATACGCGCCATACTCGCGTATTCGAATGCGCGCTCGCGTAAAGCTACAAATTCTATATAATCTTGAACCAGGATAGTAGAGGAAAGGGAAGGCTATCGCAGGTTATAAAGCGAAATGAAAACTTTCGCTTTACGCTATCGTTCTCTCTCTCTCTCTCTCTCTCTCTCAACCTTTTCCCCATTCCAGTTGCGTATATCCGGAACTATTCACGCGCTCGCGCGAACTCGGCTATATAACACCGTCAGAAACATAATCGAAGCGATAGTTGCCTCAACACACACATATATATATACACACGTGTGTGTGTGTGTGTTTGTTCTTTTATGACGTCATATAACAAATGCTCGACCGTTCAGTTTTTTCGTCGCGTCGCCGCCGGCCAATCTTGGAGAGGGAGGGAATAGAAAGAGAAGTGCGATGCACTTTCATCGTCGCACACACACACACACACACACATATAGGAATATCATGGGGTAGGATGAGTCACACGAGCTGCGTAGCGTGACAGGCGGTATTATTTTTATGGTGTTCTCGCGTGGGTCCTATGATTCACGGCGCGCCACTGGATTGCTTATACCTTACTCTCTCTCACCCATGTTCTATCTATCTCTCACTCTCTCTCTCTCTCTCTCTCACACATACGTACTAGACACCCTTCCTGGTATAGTGTATACGTAACGATGGAATGAATCGCCGGGAATCCCGCGCGAGGCGATTAACCATTTTAATTAATGACGGTGCCGCTACTCAGGCTCGATTATAAACAAGGCTGCACGGCTGCAGGCACGCGCTTGCGCTGTGCTCGAGATTGCCTTCTGCCGCGCGTCGCGCTTTCCTGAGCGAGATATATGCGTCTGCCCCGGTATCGAGACGTTCTAATCTAATGTCACTGCGGGGTGCGGTAGGTGAGTCGGTGCGTATATAGTGCGAGAGTCGAGCCTTTATTGCCTTGATTTTCAGAGTGAGAGAGAGAGAGAGAGAGAGAGAGAGAGAGAGAGAGAGAGAGAGAGAGAGAGAGAGAGAGAGAGAGCGCGCACACCCC
>JAYJLV010002042.1:0-10480 GCA_036873485.1 Torymus texanus | reverse complement strand
TTCAGATTTCAAAAATATTGATTCTTTCTTAAGTTATGAAATTTTAAAATTAAGCAAAGAAAGTGCGTCGTTAAACCATTAAATTTATGGTATATTGGTTCATTTTCGTTGTTTAAATTTAAAATTTCATAACTTTAGAAAGACTCAATATTTTTTAAATCTAACAAAAAAGCAAATGAAAGCTCGTTTTCTTTAGTTTTACTTTCCCTTTTAAACTTATATTTAAGGCTTGCTAAAATGAAATAGTTAAGGTTTTAAAAACAGTCTTTTTTTCCAGATTTTTTTCAAAATAAAGTTAAAAATATCAAAAACTTGAGATTTTTTAGACGTTAAGATCTAATATTACAGATTTCTTCATGTTTCTACATTCAAACGCATACTCCAAAATTTGAGCCGAATTCGGATCCCTGACACTCTCCTGGTGAGTTACTTTTAAGTCTGCAAGCGCATGCACAAACGTCTGTGCACAGACTGCATATTGTAACGTTGTACTTGCTTGAACACCTCGAGGAATTGTATCTTAGCTTGACAATCCTCAACTAGTATATTATCACAGATAGGCGTGACAGCGGGCTTAGGGCAGATAGTGATATAAAATGCTATACAATACTTGTGACCTAAGAGCACTCTGCACGGCGTGAATTATGGCCCGAGCGCAGCGAGGGTCATAATAAAAATAAGCATTGATAATTCTATTTATAATCAAATTGATAATTCTACACATCCCCTTGAAACTATAATGTTGTTAAATTAAAATTGCATAGCATTAATTTGCTAACATTGAATAATGATTAAATATTGAATAAATTTGGTATATTATTTTTGTCTTACGGTCAGTGTAGCTTGAAGCAAGAATATCATTATTCTTCTTATTTTATATAAATATATTAGCATCAATCTTGTTGTAATTGTGAATTTGACTTCTTCTTTGTATAGATTATTTTATTTTTACAATGTAAAAATTCTTTACTTATTTGTATGATTTTCAGGAACAATGGACACATCCACCTTTTAGTGCTCATATGGATGAAAAAGGAAATATTTATGCCCGGGGAAGCCAAGATATGAAATGTGTTGGTATACAATATTTGGAAGCCATTCGTCGTATGAAATTAAATGAACAAAAATGCAAAAGAACTATCCATATTTCATTTGTACCTGAAGAAGAAGTTGGTGGTGTATTAGGAATGAAAGAATTTGTTCATACAAATGATTTTAAGGCTTTGAATGTAGGCTTTGCTTTGGACGAAGGAGTGGCTAATCCTACAAACAATTATTACATGTTTAACGGGGAAAGAACTATTTGGCATGTACATGTACATTGCCCAGGAAATCCTGGGCATGGCTCCATGTTATTAGACAATACTGCTGGTGAAAAATTAAGAATAATTATTGATCGATTTATGGACTTCAGAGCTCAACAAAAAGATAGACTTTTAAATCCAAAACTAAAACTGGGAAATGTTACATCTGTCAATCTAACAAAAGTCAATGTATGTATATCTTAATCATTTAACTTATTTCTATTGCTTTTATAAATATATAATTTTTCAATAGTAATATTAGAATAAAACTGCTTTTATAGTTGCAAATTATTTGATTTAAAATTAGTCTAAAATTAAACTCTACCTCTAATTTGATTCATATTTTAAGTTAATATTATTGAAAAATATATTTCTTTTTGACATACTTCATACAAATAAAAAAGTAGTTAGTGCAATGGAGCGAGACTGTGGTATTCCCATCATATATATTTTGGCTAAATAAGATTATAACCTCAGTTTGAGATATCAGTTACTCTAAAAGTTTAGATATTTTCATAGCAAAGTCAATAAAATTTCTTACTGGTATTATAGAGTACTTATAGACCTATTCTAAAAAATTCATTTTAAAACATTTAAATATAATTTTCTTTTTCAAGAAATATCAAACCTTAATTTTCAGTCATTACACCTCAATGAAGGAAAAATTGTAATTGTACAATTTATAATTTTAATTAAATGTTGCTTGTAAAAGAAAATTTATTTTGGACAGTTTAAAGTAGATTTTTTGTATACAACTAGTATTATACCCAATGCAATAGTTTTTTAACAACCTGTATAACATTAACCAAAAAAATGTTGTTATCTTGCTATAGAGATATTTTTAAATTTTCAGTGTAAGGGATATCTTATCATATTCATTTTCAATGGACTAAAATACATGTGAATAGGTAATACCTATCATAGTCTAGTTCATTGTACAAATTACATTTTTTATTTCATGTACCTTCCCCGATGGAAAAACAAAATAAATAGTATAAATCTATCGCTTTCACTTTTTGAGTTTCCGAGAAAAACAGGTTTTATTCAAACTTATATTAAAACGAGATGAGTCGCGATACTTGACTATAGCCATTGACACATTCAAAACACATATTTACACGCTGGTTTCAACAGATTATACATTTTCTGATGCATTAAGAACGAGTAAGAACTCAAAAGAATATGGACTTATCTGGTTATTCCGGGAACTTTGGACTTATCTGATAGTGCGGTTCGTGTTTATTTTAGAGCGTATAAGTACTTGCTTTAATTATGTAACGGTTCAATAAATTACAAAATTAGCAATTGTTCAATGAATTCTTCTAACTTATTCAAGAAATTTCTATTTTTCTGCCATATCTATTAAATTTATGACCATTTGTATTATATTTTTATTGTACACTAATATTGTAAAATTTTAAATTGTTTATAATTTTAAAGTGTATAGGAATTTTTTAAATAAACAGATAAATATATATTAGCCATCATATTTACATTACATTTGAATAGATAAAATAAATTATAACTATATGATAAACGAAAAAAATGATGGACTTATCCTGTTATTCCGACCATAAAATTTGAAAAACGGACTTATCTGGTTACGTTTAGGGTGTAGGGTTGTAGCTTTACTGAAATATTTTTGCTACTACTAAAAGTGGTAAATGAAAAAGGCCTATTTGCAGATACAAAATTCGGAGTTATCTCGATTTTCAAAGAAGTGGACTTATTCGGTTATTCCATATATTATAGAGGCAGGAAACAATTAAGAGAAAAATAGGTGTAACAAGTTTATTTTTCTGCTTAACATTTCAATAAACAATGTCAACCTCATCAGAAGTCTATATTCTGTGTCAGCGATGTTGCATATAAAAGAAACACCTTTGAAATCTCGGTCATAACAATTTTCCTCCCTACAGCAATGTGGTGAGGGAAAAAGCTCTTTTACACACAACATCGCTGTCACCGAAAAATAAACTAGTTATAGTTATTTTTTCCTTAACATTTTAGTATTATTAATACAATCTTCATTTTTGACAATATTTTTTACGTAATTAAATAAAAGTTTTTCTCAAATCAGTGATATTTGTCCAATACTGTCAATTCAAATATTTTTATCACTAATATTGATAGAAAATATATATTAACTTTATATTAATTTTAATTGTAAACATTATTAAAGAGAAAATAATCAAAAAACATTAAAATTACGAAATATAGATTTATTTTGTTTGTTATGTGTTTATATGCTTGCATAATTAAGGATTAAAGATTTGTAAGTATGCTTATCTCAGTTGGCACAAGTTAAATAAAAAGTAGCTGATTAACGATAAAAAATTATTAAAATTTCAAATTTCTTTCATAAAAGATGTTTTTAATATTTAATTTTTCTAATTACAGGGTGGCGTGCAAGCCAATGTTATTCCTAATAATATTACAGCTGTATTTGACTGCCGCATAGATCCTGATACTGATCATAAAGAGTTTGAAGCAATGTTAAAAAATTGGTGTGAAGAAGCTGGCGAGGGTGTACATTTCACATTTGGAGAGAAAAACAAATATGTTCCTAATACTGAATTAGATGATAGTAATCTTTTCTGGCTTGCCTTTAAAAAGTCTTGTGATAAACAAAATATTAATCTTGAAATAGGCATTTTTCCTGGAGGAACTGATAGTCGATACATAAGAGATGTAAGTATAGAAGAATTTCACTATGAAAAATTGTAAATAGTTTACAACTGAAAAATTTCAAAATTGTAAAAAAAAGAATTTGATTTAAATTTTTAACTAACAAGAGAACTAGTAAAAGAATAATATATTTGACTGAAACCAATGCTATTGCATTAATACAGTACAAGTAAAAAATGATTCATGCCTTTAATAGATAATAGATATTTTTAATATTTACAGATTAATTAAATAAAAATAAGCATTAAATGTTGATTTGGTGATACATGAACTTTCTAATAAAGGTCAATTATTTTTACAAAAATGTATAAATAAATATAAAATTAATTAAAAAACATAGAATATACAAAAATACCATTGAATGATTATCCCCCATATTTACAATTTAAGGCATAATGTTTTATATTAGACATGAAATTCTGCACACGAGTTCTGAAAGAACTGCTGAAAATCTTAGAGTTTGTACACTTACAAATATGAAAAAAATTAATTTTTATGGTTTTTAGCTTAGTGGACTCATACTAGTGACTGAGTCATTTACTCTGGCATTGACCCTATATAGATAATCATAGTAAAGTATTATTTTTATAGTGCATTTGAGTTTGTAGTATAACTTAAGTATAAACTTATAAAATATGAAAAGAAATTGAAGCTTCATACTGTTCATTAAAAAAATATTGATTAAGCTAGTATATTGTGCACCTAATGTGAGTAGCTAGAAGACAAAAAGATTCAATTTATAAGACTAGCATATAAACAATAATCCTGTACGCACTGTGTGTCTAAAATAGCTGTTTCTCATGACAACCTTGTATAAAAATCTAGTTATTATAGTATTTTGATAAGAACTATTATATAATTTAATTAAAAGCATATTTTAAAATATGGCAGTATTATGTCTATGTCTATCGGGTGGGGTGGGCAAGCGGCTCTGCACTGAGACATGGCAGTATTAAAAAAAAAGTAAATTTTTATTTTCAGCTTGGTATTCCTGCTATTGGATTTTCTCCAATGAATAACACAAAAATCTTACTACATGATCATGATGAATATTTGAATAAAGATGTATTTCTGCATGGGATTGGAGTCTACATGGATATTATTCAATCAGTAGCTAATGTGTAAAGGTTATCAACAGTATTTTTTATAGTAATTGTTTAGTTGGCCAAAGCTAAGACCATATATTATCTATTTTTATATAAGCATTACAAAATTGAAATTAACATAAATAATTTACAAGAAAAGTGCAATAATTCATCAGAAGTTGCTTATAAATGAAGAATTCTGAATGAAATTGTTTTGCAAAAAAATGTTTGTGAAACAGGATGAAATTGTTATAAGTCTTCCAATGGTTGATCAGTGTTATTTGTTATATTGTCAACTGTGTGATGTTAAAGTGCCATTAAGTGATAAGTGCCAATTGTTTGTAAAAATAAACACAAAAAAATATTTAAGGTTTTCCTATTAAACAGTGAAAAATGTCGACGCAACATTTCCTACAAAGATGAGCGAAAAGCTAGAGTTACACAAATAATTAATGAACGTTAATGAACAGAATGCATTTATTGAGATTTCGAGATATATAATTTATATTGATTGTTACAAGATTGTCAATGGAAAGATGTAAAAGAAAATATAAGTATGAAATGAAAAGCGCTCAAGTTTGGAGTTTTACTTAGATTCGATTGAAACCGCGAAAAGAAGCATTAAGAGGCAGATTGTATTGTATATATAGGTATAGAGAGAAGTGGAAGCGGGAGCGAGCTGTTTTCCTTCGTCTGCACTTGCTACCGAGCGTTTGCGGCTGTCGTGCACGTGGTCCGCAAGAAGCACGCATCTTCCCGCCATTGCAGCTCAATCTCGTACTCTGCATATACATACACGCTGACAACGAAAAAGCAGGGGAGAGCAGCGAGAAGGAGCGGCTGCGGTTCATTCAAACGGGCGGACAGCCCCCCCCCCGTCCCTACACGACGTGCGCAATGGACTCGCCCGCCTGAGACTCACTATCCCCCCTCCCTACCTCCGCCATTTTTAAGCACCGAGGCTCTCGCGGACCAGGTGGACTGACTACCATAGAAGATTTTCACTTGCAAATAATCCGACAGCGATTTGTTGGAGGCAAGCTAGAAAAGGGCATAATCGGCCGCTCCTCCGCGAGGTAAGTACATCCCCCGCACTTGGACTCGTCCGCTTGTCGATCAAGTGGGAGAGGTTGAGGGGACTCCCGGCTCACGCGTAATGTTTTCGCAAAGGGACACGCTCGCGTCCATGCTTTCGCATTCGCGAGCTTGCCGTGCACGAGTAAATCGGAAATTGAAAAAGCGTATTTCCAATGGGCAAAAAGCTCGAAAGCAAAGTGTCTGCGCCGTTGTCGCTCCCGGCTCGCTGGAGGGGACGGGGTTAAACGCGCGAATGAGCTGGCACCCGCGGCCACGTGATCACGCTCGGCCAATGGGGCGGCCGGGATTTGAAATCGGTGCATGGGCTTTGTTCAGGCGGGCGCCGTGACGCGCGTGCTAAGCGTGCTTCGGCCTCACTCGGACGCGGCGTTTTCAGTTGGCGGCTCTGTGTGTCGGTGGTCGGCGCGCGCGCGCTCTTTCCGTCTCTCTCTCTCTCTGTATATGCGTGTGACTCTCGCTCTCCCCGTGGCCGCTACTTCTGTACGTGTATATTCCAGCGCGCGCGCCTTTTCCCCTCGCGCGCTGCATGACTACGAGACGGCGCACCGTACGTCCGTTTCCCTCTCTCGCTGCTTGTTTGACCCCCTGCCCTCCGTGCGTGGTGCTCGACGACGTCGACGACGAGGAAGAGCGCGCTCGGTGTGCATGGTGCCGGTTCGCGGCGAGTAGGAGTCCGCCCGGAGGTCGCACCCGCGGACGAGGTGCAGCGGCCACAGCGGCGGCAGAGCTGGGTGCTCGGGCAACGGCCCCGAGTTGATGCAGGAGAGCGGCTGCGAGCGCGGCCTGCCAGGACAGCTCCAGCAATCGTGTGGGTTGTCGCGAACAAGGTAGGTGCTCATTCAATTTCTTGCTCTCAACATTGCGCTGCTGCGTCTCCGAGTCCGGTAGCGCCGAGCAGCAGATCTTATACACGCCCGAGCATTGTTTATTATTGTCGGCGTTGCTCTTGTTGTGTTGTGTGTGCCTCCCCTACCTACCTCTATACCCACGGGCCGCGACACTGGCGCCGAGTCTACGTACACAGTTCTCGCGTCCGCGCGAGAAACTCGCTCTCTTTTCGTGCCATTTTCACTCGCCGAGACACTTGCTTGCCAGTGGGTGCAGTGTACTCCGCGAGATTAGGCGGGAGATTATGCGGCGGTTGCCCGAGAATCGTCTGTGTGTATGTATGTGTATAATGTGCGTGCGGGGCCCGCGCTGTGAAACATGCCAGCGGGAGAAGAGCCGTCTTCCCGCTCTGCACTGTTTTTTTCTTTTTATTAGTAGAACACTCGGTATTGACATCTTGCATCCGTCGCAGCAATCGCAAGGGGAATGGAAAAGGCATCCAGGGAATTTGGCTTGGTGAACTTTTTGGAAGTGTTAATGCTGCTATCGTATATCTTGGTATTGAGTTTATTATTGGCGATGCTGTGTGCGCAGGTTCTAAGCAAGCTTTGCGCGCGCGTAGTAGCGGAGCCTCAGTCGTTTACTCACACTACGCTTCTGCTGGCTTTGCTTTCAGCTACTGCTGCACTTTTACTATCCGAAATTCGGCGGGCTTATTAGTTCGGATAAATAAATCCTAAGAGGGTGGATGACTCGCGAGTCTCGCATACAATCAAGTCACAGTGGCGAGCGACGATCGATATTTACCCGACGATTCAACAATTCATTGTCGAAAGTGTCTATGATGAAATCTGGTCTCTCGCTCTACTCCTATTTTTTTTAAATTTCACTCAAATGTTTTGCTCAAATAATTCCAGGTGTTCGGGCACAGAAGAAATTTTCTTACGGTGAAAAGTGTGTGGAAAAATACCGAGGGAAGATGAGGGATAGGAAAACATAGGGCCTCGGCGAGTCGGCTACATCCAAAGAGAGTAGAGGGGAGAGGGTCTCTAGTTGCCTTTTCTTGTTTGCAAGTCCCCTTTGGGTCGGAGCAGTGTTGTAATCTGTCTTTGTCCCTCTCGCTCACTCGCAGGGGCGGCGGCGGTGGCGGTAAAAGTTTTGACCGTGGGAAACTTCTGGGAATTCGGGACCCTTGCCATATGTCCGACTGCTCCCGTAGCTTGAGTTTCGTTTCTGCCGCTAAAGTCGGGTCAGGGAAATTCGTTAGGGCCCGACGTAAACGCGACAGACCAATAATAAATTATATTGCCGGACGGAAATGTGGCGCTTGAAGTGCGAAGCGCACGAACGGGGGCTTAGGCCTTAATCCGGTGAGGCCGGAGAAAGGACAGCTGTATACAAGGATCTAGGACCCCCCCGTGGCTGTTAAGCACTTTCTATTTTTCTAAATTACATGAAATTTAGCAAAGTTTAACCTGTCTTAGAAATTCCGAGGATACCTGCGTTAGGTCCGTGCGACCACTATTTATATTTCAAGTTGCGAAAATTAGTTTCAGTCCTACAGACAGAGCCCTAGCTGCGAGGTTGCACTGCGCTTCAAAATCTGAAATTTTAACCGTTTGAGAGAACAAGTTTGCAGTCTACTCTTCTAAAGATATACTTAACACGTGGCCAGCTAAATAAATCTAAAAACGGGAAATAAAGTAAGTAAAAAAAAAAGTTAAAATAATTAGTTAAAGGAACGAAAGAACTAAGTGACACGCTCTCGAAATGCAAGTCGCGATAAAAATAACTTTCGCAGTCTCCGATGCGGCGCGAGAAGGGGAGTTGCGCCGGCGGTGGCAGCAGCAGCCACACTCTCTTTCAAGGGCATGGTCGCGTAGCCGCATTCTCCGTCGCAGTCGCGCGCGCAGCGGCAGCCCAAACACGGAGGTTGCTCACCCCGCGCGTAAGCATTAATTCTAGCCACGCATCGCGTCGATAAAACTTTCCACCCCAGTCCCCTTGCTACCCCTCGTGCCTGCCCTTCCGCCATCCCGTACCACTCTCCACTCCCTTGTGCCTCTCGACAGCCAAATATCGTGAGCAACTACCACTCTTTTCCTAAATTTTTTTTTTTTTTATAGCACGGGCGCGGAAAAACTAATCGATATACGATGTCGGTAACTGACAATGTGCCACTTTTCCACCCGTCCAGCAATGTCACAAATGCAATAAGGCTATTGCTGCGCAAACTTGGAATCCAAGATTCGCTCCCAATTCAGTGATATTTTCGTTTTCATCTGTTGGTACGCTGGAACGGCATATTTCGACGTATATTGAAAATAAACATGTAACACAAATATAACGCACCGGGCCGCTAGCGAATGAAGAACAAAGTGAAATATAGTCTTAAGTTCTACATTTCGCGAAACCTGAATGGTTCTTCATCCACTCTTCCTACGGCGCAGTGCTGCCTTGATAGCAGCCTTCCGTTCCAGTCGCGATTGCTTGCAATGCCTATAGTCGCTTTTTTTCGTCTTCCCGGCTCATTACTAGCCTCTACATTACACGCTTTTTCATAAGACTTTTGACATATCTTTACAACCCCGACTAAATCCCAAAATATTTCATTTTCCCCTTTCAGTCACTATGTTCCTTGATCACCTGGAAATTCTCAGTTGTTTTTTGTGAACATGGGTAATCATCAAACGCGTTTTCTTCCAACAGCTGCCACAATGGTTCTACGTTCGTTTTTCAAAATACTTTCATGTTATCGTATTTCCCCATGTATACCAAGTTTTGTAGAGACAGCTGAGAAAGCACATAAGGTAGAATACCCAATTGTGGGACAAACTCAAAATCAGACCCAATATCGGAACAATAAAAAATACTACAATTTTCAACAAGTAAAAAAACTATATGCATTCTTGGGTATTGTTCATGCTATTAACTATGTATTCCAGTTAATATTGAATTGAATTCGAAATTAGTTTCATTATAATGTAGAGGGAAAATTTTCGAGGTTATGGTTATATGGACGAATTTGTCCCAACATTACCTACACCATTTTTATCGTATCCCAATGCCGGGACAGATTTAAAAACATCTGTCCCGGTATGGGTTTAAACTTTGTCCCTTTATTGTGTCAACATTCAACATGTCTTACCCTATGCTGTCCCGCTATAGCATCATCTTGCGTATAGCTTTGAACTTACATATTTAATAAACAAAAGTATTTGTAGTATATTTGGAAGTCAGTAGGAATAAGAACACGTGGTTTTTGGGTGATGTCTTTATTTAGTTCTGCATAGGCACGGCGAGAGCGTAACAAGGACTGACTCTCAGACCGCTCGGTGCGCACACACGCATGCCTCGCAAGTACGCACGCACACTGTGTGCCGTCTGTTTAGAAAATGTCACTTAACCTTTAGACCGCCGGGATTACGTCATATGGCGCGTGGGTCTGACTCGCACACATCCACCCTTGATTGGGTC
>JAYJLV010002031.1:0-10480 GCA_036873485.1 Torymus texanus | reverse complement strand
TTTTAACAAAATTTCAACAATTACAATAACGAAAACACCAACTGCAAAAAGAAAATGAAACAAATAAAAGATTTGTACTGAAAAAATATAATTTATAGCTTTTGAAAGTGATTTAGACGAACAAAGCACATCAACTGATACTTCAGATAATAATATACAAAATGAAGAAAATAATGAAAACAGAGTATTTAATGTTTCTGAAAGTTATTTATAGATGAACATGTCCCTATTGTAAAGTCTCAGGTGAGATCTCAGGTGAGAACTCACCTGAGATCCCATGTTAAATCTCACGCCAAAATCTCATGTGACTATTGTAAAAAATTTGATCACATGAGATCTCACCTGAGAACTCATGTGAGATCTTACTTGGGCAAGCTTCACGGCAGAGTCAATCTAACACGTTAAGTATTATCAAATCATCCATAAAATATAATAAAATAGCTTCAGATAAAAATTTTCATTTCCTAGATTTACCATTCACATTTACTCTTTCTAACGTGCCTTACTGGCAATGTATATAAAAAAATAATGCAACACAATCATGATCTGATACAGTTATCAAAACATTTAAAGAAGTTGAATGATCTTCTACGCAATTTATGTGACCATGACAGTGAAATAGATTGATCTGATAGCGATATTGAAACAGATTCAACGGACAATGATAGTGAACTACATTTTTATCTGGTAATGGTAATGAAATACAAAAAATGATAAACATAGACTGCGTCACAGAAAATCTCCTGTTTTATCTGAAGTTTTGAGAAGCATGAATAATGTTTTTACATCTTTAGAAGTGAATATTCATGTTTGCAATATGGAAATCGAAGAAAATAATGCAACGCAATCATGATCTGATACAGTTATCAAAACATTTAAAGAAGTTAAATGTTCTTCTATGCAATTTATGTGACCATGACAGTGAAATAGATTTATCTGACAGCAATATTGAAACAAATTCAACGGACAATGACAGGAAACTAGATTTTTATCTGATAATGGTAATGAAATACAAAAAATGATAAACATAGACAGCGTCACAGAAAAACTCCCGTATTATCAGAAGTGGTGAGAAGCATGAATAATGTTTTATCATCTTTAGAAGTGAATACTCATGTTCGTAATATGGAAATTGAAGAAAAAAAAGCAACACAGTCATGATCTGATACAGTTATCAAAACATTTAAAGAAGTTGAACGATCTTCTACGCAATTTATGTGACCATGACAGTGAAATAGATTTATCTGACAGCGATATTGAAACAGATTCAACGGTCAATAAAAGTGAACTAGATTTTTATCTGATAATGGTAATGAAATACAAAAAATGATAAAGATAGACAGCGTCACAGAAAATCTCCAGTATTATCAGAAGTGGTGAGAAGCATGAATAAAGTTTTAACATCTTTAGGAGATTCATGTTTGTAATATGGAAATTGATGAAAGAAAAGCAACACAATCATGATCTGATACAGTGTTCAAAACATTTAAAGAAGTTGAATGATCTTCTACGCAAATTATGTGACCATGACAGTGAAATAGATTTATCTGACAGCGATATTGAAACAGATTCAACGGACAATGATAGTGAACTAGATTTTTATCTGGTAATGGTAATGAAATACAAAAAATGATAAACATAGACAGCGTCACAGAAAATCTCCAGTTTTATCTGAAGTGGTGAGAAGCATGAATAATGTTTTTACATCTTTAGAAGTGAATATTCATTTCTGCAATATGGAAATCGAAGAAAGTAATGCAACGCAATCATGATCTGATACAGTTATCAAAACATTTAAAGAAGTTGATGTTGAAGCGAAAAGTAGCGAAGCGGTGTGCTGCGGTGGCGCTCCGCAGGCTGTGTGTGTGTGTGTGCGCGCTAGGTACTACGGGTGTGCATGTGTAAGGAAAGAGTCAAACGGAAAGGGGGATGCGACATGGCTCGATTGACGGTGGTACTGGGGTGGGGGGTTCGTTTTTTTGACTCGAGTAGTCAACGGGAGCGGAAGGAGATCGGTTCCCTTCGACATCGGCGTTTTAAGCATTGGAACACGAGCGCTCAGCAGAGACACAAGCGCGGCGCTCTCTCTTGTGCTGGAGAATTCGACGACCCACGGACTGCATGGTCGAGCTGCCTACAAGGCCCCTAAGCATTGAAAACCAGACTTACAGGTATGTCGTTTGTAAGCGAGAGCATAGGCGAGACAAAAAAGCGTTTATCTGAATTACGGTGTGAATGTGAAGTGTGGTAATTCGTGTCGAGCGAATTGGTTCGCGTCTCCGCCATTTTGAGACTCGTGCAACACGAGCTAATGAACGGAACGGCCATTTTTATTGCGTAGCTACTCGTGCGACACGAGCAATGTTTTGATGTAGTGAGTCGTGGCTGCGCTATAGCCAATTTAATCTCATAGCTACTCGTGCGATACGAGCAATGTTTTGATGTAGTGAGTCGTGGCTGCGCCATAGCCAATTTAATCTCATAGCTACTCGTGCGACACGAGCATCCCTTTTTTGATTTGTCTTGCAAAGGGGAGTGCGAATTTCAACCACGCTAGCTGATCATACGCCATGCATGAGTCAACAATAATGACGTCATAACTGGAACATTATTGCATCGTCACATGATAAAGTAATTTAACAGTAATTGATCACCTTTGAATATGGCAGATGAGTTTTTCTTTAGATTAATTCATGTTTTGTCTAGCGCATAATATATTTCCGTATAAACAATTATTCAGTATTTTGTAATGCTTAATTGAAGCATATTATAATCCATTTTACATTGTCCATTTTGTACTAAAGAAAATAAAACTAAACCATTCAAGTAGATCTTTCACCTTTTATTTCAATTTCAATTTTCCCACGTGAACGAAGGTTAGTTAGGTAGGAAATAACGCGAGAATATACATACTAATATATATACGAATTGCGCAGGTTTTGCTGAAAACTGCGAACACGTCAACATTCACCATCATTTTAATCAACTAACACAGACTGCCATTAGCTGCATTTCTACATTAGCTTTACGGAAGCTTCCAGAAAGCGTTCGCAAAAGATTACAGAAAATCGGTATTGAAAATAAGCTTTTGAGAAAAACTCTGGGAAGCTAAGAAGAACCGTGTAGACGAATAGTTAAATCGCATATAAAGCTTAAGGAAAGCTTTTAAAAATATATTAGAAAGCCTCCTCTGGAAGTTTCAAATGAACTTTGCCAATAGTTGTGAGAAAGACTCAAAACTGTGTTTCAGAAATGTTACAGAAATGTAACAAAAGAACTTCTTCAAATGTATTTTTATATATAATATTATATGTATAATCAGCCTATATATTTTTTTAATTCTTGTTAGTCTCTTACATAAATATTTATCATTTTGGGTGAGAGAACGACAAAAAAGAAATAACTATACATGAAGAACTTATTTTTACTTTTGGACACGAGGATAGCACTGTATTTATATACAAGTTATAAATTATTTATTTACACGGTATTTATTTACAAATTATAGTTTATTTAATTACAGTGTATAATTTATTTACAAGTTATAGGTTTATAAATCTCATTTACAATTTCAAAAAGCTGGTCAAGCATTTTCAAGCGTAAGTCTTCAGCTCTGTATTAAATTTTATTTTTAATTCAAAAAAGTTTGTTTTTTAAAATGAAAATGTGATTATTAAACATAATACAAGGCTGAAGAGTTTAATCTTATTCTCATGTGTAATAATATAAGGTTTCCCTGAAAATGCTTGATCGGCTTTCTGTAATTGAAATGAGATCTATAAACCTGTAACTTGTAAATAAATACAGTGTAAATAAATAACCTATAACTTTAAATCAATACAGTTTTACTCTTATATCGAAAAGGAAAATAAGTTCTTGATGTGTTGTGTTTTCCTTTGGACTTGTTCTCTTATCTAAAATTTTCTTCTTTTATGTAAGAAACCTATATAAAGATAAAGAAAATATAAGCTGATTATACATAATAAGATATTTGAAAAAGGAAAGAATCATTTTATTTAAAAACTCAATAGGTTTTGAGAAAAAAAGTATAACAAGATATAAAACTTGACTTTATAATGTTTCTTAAAAACTATAAGGTTTTTTGAAAAAATATCAAAGTTTAATATATTTGGATCAAAACATTATTCAAGAGTGAAGCAAACCCCGCATTATATCTTTGTTATTATTATAATTGATCTTTAATTAATATATTAATATGTTTATTTACCTTAAAATTATGATGGTGCACAAGACCTTGGAAAAATATTGGAAAATGTATAAGACTAATTAATTCTGCAGCGTCAAATTTTATCAAAAATAATAAAAAAGTGTGGAATGTGCATAAGGCCTTCAACAGGTGGTAATTTATTATATTAAATAACAGCAGGTTGTTTAACATCCACGTGGTTTATACAGATAATTACGTACGTACACCTTATCTAAGGTTATGGTACACCTATATCTATCAAGACTTCTGTAAAAAAAACAAAAAATAATGTTTACATAAGAATTAAATAAATACAGAAAATATATATTTTATACTTACCAAAATTGATAGTGAAAATATTTTTGGTAGTAAATGGATATAATTCCTGGATGCGAACGATAATTAAATACACTTCTAAGCAAGCGTGCGATGTACCTAAAATCCTTTTAACAAGTAATCGCGTGTAGAAAAAGAAAGAGGGGAAGTAACTCCAATTATCCAATCAGACGCAAACTTTAAGAAAACTAATTGTTTCTTCTTACAAGGACAAAAAAGAAGAAAGAAATTAGTTTCATTTTACCTTTATTTTCGCTATAGTCATCTCTATATAAACAGGCTTCGCGCACCACTTTTGTTTTTGTAAGCTGCAACCCTTTACTCTCACCAACAAAATCACGAATAAAATGATTTTACAATAAATCCATTATTTTTTTACGAAAGGAGGATCAACTAATTATGTTAATTATTTACGTAAACCATTAACATAAATTAACAAATTTATTTATTTATATTTGTTTTATTTGTAAGTTATGATTGTATTTAAAAAAGTAGTTTTTGTGAATAATTCATAAAAGTTTTTATTATGACGGTTTTACAAATATACAAGACTTTATGAATTAAACTATAGTTATAAAAGTGTATACTGTCTTAATTCTTTTAAATATAATAATAAATTAAAAATAAAACAAATACTATAAATATTAAAAAATATAACTTATAATTTACATAAATAGTCTACGTAAATAGTTTATGTAAATAATTTAAGTAATTATTTTCAATAGACCAGTGATCTTTAGTCATCAAACATATATATATATATATATATATATATACACACACACACACACACTTTTTTGAATCTTTTCGACAGCCTTCCCGAAAAATTTCAGGCAGCTTCCTTGATAGATGATACATTTTTATAAGCTTCCGATATAATTTTAGATAAATCGTTTCGTCATATATTAGAACTCTTTCTGGAATGCTTCCTAGAACTATATTAAGAATATATATATATATATAACAATAGCTGTCCCCAAAATTGAACTGAATTTTCCGGAAGAAGCATTTTGGAATATATTCAGAAAGCTTTATGTGATTATTTTTTTCTGGCCTTCCACAAAAGCCTCCAGTAAGGATGTTGTGCAGTCTCTCAACAAGACTTGAAAAGCTTTCTTCAGAATTTTAAGGTCTTTCACTGTATTATGTTGGGACCCTTTTTGCCAACAGTTCGGAAAATTCTGGAAAGCTTTCTAGAAAAATCTTATCAATACTTTTTCAGAAGTTCTTTTTATAATTTTACACAGTTGAAAATACTGTGGTTTAATTGTGTAGGTTGCATTTTAAGTACACAAATTTTTCGTAAAATATAATAAGATTTGTATAATTTTAACGCAAACGGTTAAATTTTATATAGTTTTGTGTAATTTATGTGTTCCTTCTTCTCGTAGGAATAAAATTGTACAAATATTTTTGTAAACATTCAATTTCTAAACACAAAATGTGAGTTAAAAACGAAAAAAATACACAAATTTTTATACTATGTAGATGAGTTGTTTTGTTATAAGTCAGAGAACGTTTTGGAATTCTTTGGAGAACCTTTGTGGAGAGCTTCCTGTAAATATCAATTGAAACTTTTAGTAAAGAAAAGCTGAAAAGCTTCCGGTAAGTTCTGTATATACTGTAGTCACTTGTATTCCTAAAACCTTACAATCAACTTCCAGCAGCCTTCCAAAGCTTCCTATAAGGATATTTGATCTTTCATAAAGGCTTCCCCAATGCTTTCATGAAAATTTTATGTTAAATTTCACCGTAGCTTAGAACCTGATTGTCAACCTTCCAAAAATCTTCCGGGAGGTTTTCTAGAAAGATTACGTAAATACCTTTAATTATAGCACTCTAAGCTCAAAATCACAACTTTATAATTGGTATGATTTTTCGTAAAAAATACCGATGACTAAAATAAGTTAATATTTAGCACATATGACGTTTTCGTCCGAGCAAAGCTTTAATAGTACATTCGGACACTATGTGAAATAATAAGTGTTAACATAGTGTCGAAATATACTATTAAAACTTGCGTTAAAACTTTCGGTTAATTTTTTATCATATAGCAGAAAAGTTTTTAAAATGCTTCCCAGAAATTTTCAAGAAAGCTTATACGGCAAAGTTTGAAATTTCAAACCCATAGTGATCAAAGCTTTATACAGAATATTTTTAAAACTTTATGTTAGCTTGGTTTATACTGAAAATATTTCGCTTTCTTGAACCTTACAGTTAAAACTTTCAGTGAGAATGTTTCGTAATATGTCAAGAAGGCTTTCCATACGCTTTCTCGAAAATTGTTAGTTAAATATCATCGTTGCGTTATAAGTTTAGGTTTCTTTTTTTATACGTATAACCTTTTTAAACCGCTTACTAGAACCTATTGGCGAAACTTTGTGGAACATGAATTTAAAACTTTTAGTGAAAGCTTATTGGAGAATATTTGTAAAGCTTTCTGTAACTTCTTTCAAAAGTTATTATTTTTCTTGCTGCAAACTTACGGATAGCTTCAAAGACGCTTTCACAAAACCTTCCAGTAAGGATGATCCGCAATCTTTCATAAAGGCTTTCCGGAAGCTTTATGGAAATTTTGAGTTACGATTCGCACTGGCCTTCCTTGAACCTTTCTGTTAGTTTTCCTAGAAACGTCTAGTAAGCTTTTTCGGAAGACTATATTAAGTCCATTCTGAAAGCTTCCATTATAACTTTAGGTTTATTTTTTTTTGGCATCTGACACGAACCTTTTTGAAAAAATTCCTGGAATCTTTCGGAAAAAACTTTCAGCGACATGAATTTCAAACTTATAGTGAAAGCTTTCTGAAGAATATCTGTAAAGCTTTATGTAATCTTGCTTCAGAAGTAATTAATTTTCTTCTAAGGCTTGCTGTAAGCTTCAAGGACGCTGTCTCAAAAGCTTCCAGTACGAATGTTCCGTAGTCTTTCATGAAGGCTTTCCTGAAGCTTCTGCGTAATGATTGAATAACAATTCGCAGTGATCTTACTTGAATCTTTTTCTCAGTTTAACCATAAACTTTCAGGAAGCTTTCAAAAAAGAATATTTTGAAATCATTTTGGAACCTTCCGTTATAACTTTAGGTTTGTGTTTCTGGCATATGATAGGAACCTTTCTAGAATGCTTCTCGGAAGCATTCAAAAAAGCTTCCTGCAAAGTTAATTCAAAACTTACAGTGAAAGCTTTTGGGAGAATATTTGTAAAGCTTTGAGTAATCTTGCTTGAAGTCTTACATGAAGGCTTTCCGGAAGCTTTTACGTAAAGTTTAAGTAACAATTTGCAGTGGTCTTACTTGAACCATTTTGTCAGTTTTACCATAAACTTCCGAGAAGCTTTCTAGAGAGAATATTTTGAAATCATTTCGGAACCTTCCATTATAACTTTAGGTTTGTGTTTCTGGTATATGATAGGAATCTTTCTAGAATGTTTCTCGGAAGCATTCAAAAAAGCTTCCTGCAAAGTTAATCCAAAACTTACAGTGAAAGCTTTTGGGAATATATTTTTTAATATTCTTGTAAGTTTCGTATGTAATCTAATTTTTTATCTTCCTAAAACATTACAGTTAACTTCCAGAAACCTTCCGCGAACGTTTCCAGGAAGAATATTTTGTAGTGTTTCGAGAAATCTTACTTGAACCTTTTAGAAAGCTTTCCTGTAATATTACATAGTAAGGTCTTTGCAACTTCCTAGGTTTTTTTCTAGGAATCTATTTGAAAGCTTTTCTGGAAGACTTCCGATGTAAACTTCACGAAAGTTTCATTCAGATTCTTGGAAGGTTCATTAATGTTTCTGCTGTAAGCTTCCTTGGAAGATTCTTTCGAAACCTTTCATGTTATGTGGGATGGTTCATTTACGAAAACGGATATGTAAAATTGTCACAAGTCCATAGAATTTTAAATTCCATAATATAGTTCATTATATTTTTATAATCAATCCCGAACTTAAACATAATAATTTTTGTAATTATTTTATTAATATGATTAATAATTATATTTTTCGATATTTTAAAAAACATTGACGAAAATATTTTTTTATTAGTAGCCTATAAAAAGAGAATGAAAATCAAGTCATTTTTTGTCATTTTAAAGATATTAAACCCTTTCAACCGAATCGTCATATGGTCTCAAATTTTTTTTCATTTTCGATCCAAACTATTTTTTTGGCTTTAGAATAACACACCTATATTATTAAAAAATACAATAAACAAAATTAGATTTTTTGAAAATTTTTAGGTATAAGACCGCCTTAAGGGGAGAATAGTAAGTGCGAGTTTGACAATACTAATTCATTGAAATGCAATCGCTAAAGTTTTCATAGGGTGTATTGACTAAAATTTCTTTTTATTATTGTCATTTCATAATTGCAACAGTCAAATTATAATTGCATATCATTTTATTACAAAATGTACTCTCTTATTTGTAATTACATTTAATATGAAAGTTTATTAAAAGGGCTAGGCTTATGAATAATTAGGTTTATCAAAATTTATTATTCCCTGCTAGTTTATTTCCATAAAAAGAATATTTAAACTCCCATTAAGCATAAATTAAAAAAGACATTTTAACGGTTTTATTGGAAAATTGCAATTGAAAGAAAAATTCTCTCAGGAATAAAATAAACGATTTTGTAACTGGCCTAGTTATTATGATCCTCATTTGTCATGCAACTTTCAACGTCAATCTTACTGGCAATTTCAAGAAAACTTCTAGAACTGTGTCTATTTAAAAAGCATATACCAAGATTAATAGAAATTAAAAACTGCTAGACTATCAACTTTGTATGAAACAATTTATAAGTGGACGTATAACAACAACTTAATAACATACATATTTCTTAAACATGATTTTATATAAAGTTATATTCAAAGTAGGCACTACAAAAAAAGAATTTCTTTAAATTTAGACAATCATTGACACTTCAAAGTCAAGCTCAAGCATTTTATTTGAGAATTAAAGCAATTAAAAAGATATTAACTTAACAAAGAAAATACAATTATAGCAAAATGAAGCTTGACATTTTTAACTGCCGGAAAATGTAGCTGTATTTTCAATTATCAATAGGGTTTGCATAGTTCTTGTGTAATATTGAGATAAAGGCCTTCAAACTTCATCCCAACAAGGTTTTTTCTTCCTAAATGAAATGCAGAAAAATTTGTTGCATTCGATAAAAGGAGCATTACAAAAAATCCCTACTGATTTATATCTAATATTTATCAAACATAATCGTCAAACGTATCACATCGTTTTCCAGATTCTTAAGGGCGGAGTGCAGGAAGGTGATTCGCTCCAACCGGACGACGATCAGAGCCAGCAGCAGCTCAACGAGGATAGTGAGGACGTCGAGAGGAACAGCGGCGAGGCCGTCGAAATGATGAACAGCAGGCGCGTTAAGTACCTGCCGATCGACGATGGTCCAGATGAGCGGACGGCCCTACGGGCGAAACTCGAGACCTTCGACGATGCGTTGCCTCATGTCGGCGATTTTGGCAGGTACCAAGTGATGCTGCTTCTCGCTCTGCTGCCGTTCAGTGTCGCCTATGCGACCCTTTACTTCTCCCAGTTCTTTTTCACCCTGGTGCCGAAAGAGCACTGGTGCAAAGTGGATGAGCTGATGGATGGATTCACGCAGGAACAGAGGTAAGCTAATGGCTGTCGTGGACGTTGTGGTGGGTACGTGTGTTTTGCATTTTAATTGGTACTATAAGGGTTAAACTTTGAATTATCAGAATATTGAAATAAAGTCATACTTGGCTGTTTTAAATGCTGCATGCAAGAGATTATTTTTTTTAGTTTCATTTAATTGATATCAGTTTTTATATAAGTTTTTTCCAAATTGAATAAATTCGGCTTTGTAAACGATTCCTTTTTCAAATTTACTTAATTAACTTATTTATAATAACATTAGCATGTTCATAATTCTACTTCTTTATATATATATAT
>JAYJLV010002030.1:0-34835 GCA_036873485.1 Torymus texanus | reverse complement strand
CACATCGCGCCGTCGCGTGTATATCGAGATGATATATATATATATATATATATATATATATATATGTACTACGGTGTAACTATCGCGCGCTAACGGCGGGGATAAGTCGTCCGTGACCAGCTGTAAATACTATACCCCTCTCGTATATATATATATAGTTTTTCGTGTACGTAGTGTGGTATATTATATATACATATACTTTTTGCATTGTCCACCGCGATTTTTTGCCGAGCGTTATATATACATAAGTGGGGAGCATAGCTAATTAAGAAATTACTGGGAAAAGCAGTCTTTCTCGTCGCGCGAGAGAGTCTTTCACCCGGACGAGAGCGCACAGGTGAAAAATAAATATAACACTTTCGTGTTCACGGCTTTTTTCGCATGCGTGCATGAGGAGGGGATAAGCTTATTTTTTTTGGGCTTTGATCGCCGTTGCGTGGAGAGTAGTTTTACTTTGTTACGTATTAGAGCCAGGTGAAAATTGATTGGGTTCGTGAAACGGCAAGTGATCTGTGGAATAATTGGGTGCGACCAGTACGAGGTTCTTGGAAGATGGAGATTGTGAGGGATTCGAGCAGACAATGATGGTCTTGTTTGCGTATAGGGAAATATTTCGTTGTATTGGATGATCATGAATGGGAAGGGAAAGGGGTGAAGATGTTATTTTGTAACATTTAATCATAACATCAGCTTTATTTCAGGATTTTAAGTTACTTTATATATAATTTAATATAGAGGATGTAAATGAAGACTAAATTATGTTTCAAAGGGTATTATTCACTGTAAATGAACATGTATTTTACTGCAAAATTTGCTAAAGAATACTAGTTAATAGTTGCACGATAATGCGAATGTAGAGTTTTTTAATAATATTGCTAAGCTATAATACAACAACTGTACAGAACCAATAAAACATATTATTATCATATCACGATGTTAGTCAATGTAATTACAATATATAACAGAAAATTTAAAAGAATGCTAATCAGGTAAGCGATACAATCTACAAGTGCGATCATATGAAACTCGTTAATACGTATACATTATCAAAAGAATCAGTGATCGGCAACAAAGTAATCGATCTTCCCCAGTCTGTTTTACCGTCAGCTTCCAAAATCGGTTGCTACTATATCAGGAGAGAATGTAAAACATCCTAGCCAACGGCGCACATGAGTTTTTGTAGAGGCACTTTTATGTTAAACAAACGAACATTCAGCAATATCTTGAAAAAGTTATACCGAAGCAATTTATAAGGATATACTTTTCATTGCAAAGACAGTTGAATTGCTGAAGTATGGTAATATTATGTTACTATATTTCTGAAAAGTACAGCTGGATTACTGTTATTGTAATGTAAATTGTAATGTAAATTTTAATTTTGTAATTTTCATGTACTTTTTACTCTGGAATAAATAATGATAAATAATAATAAATAATAATAATAATAATAATAAGGAAATATCCGTATAGTAAAAATGCCGATACAGTAGAGATACGCCATAGAAATCTTTTTTACAAGTGCATGGTAAACCGATTGCCATGTTCGTTAGCGCGTGATGTTTTCTTCGTTGTACCATCGCTATAGTCAAGAGAGCGCTCGGGTGATCAATCATATGATAATAATCGTCAATATCATATATTTTATATTTTTGAGAACTATAATATATTTATGGTTGAAATGGCAGTTATTTTATTAACTAAGATCAATTGCTCTTATACTTTTGCTTTAGCTTTGCGTTATAAAACATGTTTTTGCGAAAAATTTTCTAGTGAATTCGATAATATTCAATTTTCTTAGTTAAAAATTGTAATGATACCGTTAAGAGACAAATGATATATATTAAATAAAAGCCTTTGAATATAATAATAAAATTGATAAACTTTTTAATTTATTTTGAAATTAAGTTTATGATCTTGAGTCAGGACCGATAGCTATAGATAGCAATGCCTTCGATGTCAAGTGCATTTGACTCTCTCGGCCTAGGGTACTCGGAGATTTCAATGCTAAGGAGACAATGTCCTTCGTTGATGAAAGAGATCCGTTCACTTGATGGCTTCTTATATGGTTCTTAAATTTAATTTCTTTTTTTCGGGTAAAAAAAATGATTCGTTATTTGTGGAAGAAAAGATGCGGAATTGTATATGGCAAATAAAAGCTTCGCTCCATATTTAAGAAAGAATTGCATCTATAATTGTCGTATTAATAAAAGTCATTGACTATAGCTACTATATCAAAAATTAAATATTTATCGATTTGAAAATAATTTAATGAATGTCAAATGAGATTTTTTAACAATATCCATATTCGATATGTTAATTTTTGATAAAAAAAAAAACACTAAACTAGCAAATTCTATCAGTTTTTGCACATCCATTTTACCGCAGGACTTTAGCTTCAGTAACTAAAACTGAAAAATAAATATAAGTACTTGCAAATTACAATGCGCATTCGTGCATTCCGAGACGAAAGTTACAGTGCACATAATTACGAACGGAATCTACGGAACTCCGGACCTCCGTGATTTTTAAACGTCCTTAAAAGCTTTACGAAGTACCTTGTAGCATCTGCACCAGACTCTTGCTGTGATGCTTTATTTTTGCAAATTCTTCGCATACCAACAGCACAGGAATGTTGCACGTGTAAAACAATGATATATACATAATGCGTGTCCGGTTGATTTATTTTCACATCTATCTAAAGTTCTAGTATAGGTAAATAAATTGTTGATAAATTGCTTTGTAAATATCCATCTCTAAAATACATCACCTACACTACGCCCCTCTCAATCCCCTCCGAACCCCCCAACATATCAGCTAAATCGGCCTCTACATCTTTCTATATACTCGACTCTCCATCACCACGGAAACTTATTCACGCCCGGCTGTTGACAAAAACCGTGCGACGAAGGAAGGAGTAAAAAGACGCTTGCGAAACTCCGACCATCGGCGCGCATTTTAATATACACGCGCGAGGCGCGCGCATGCGCATATATATATATATATATATATATATACACACACACACACATACATACATACTGGCTCGCGAGAATGCGTAATCTGCTGCTATACGACGACGACGACGACAGGATACTTTCACTGGGCGGGTATAAAAGCCTCCGCGCGAGTGCGCGCGCATGGCCGGCTAGAAAACTGGGCCACACACATTGCGTCGTAATGGTTTTCGATCCTCGTGTGTGAGCTCGTTACGTCATTATATAATATCTGTCTTAAGTGTGTGTGTGTGTGTGTATATGCGAGTCTGCGTGTGTATAGATGTAAAATGGTATAGGGTGGTGAAGTCCCGGATGAAGGTTTCGGATGTTGTGGGATAAAAGGTTTCTATTGGTTTTATGGTTATATGGCAGCACTTATAATAATATACGCATATATGATGAGGCTTTCGAATACTTTGGCATATTAGTAATTTTTTTTGTCAATTTAAATTTATATATGTATGAATTGTTCTTTTTCAAAGGTTGTATATCAATGTTATGCTTTCGAAAAACGCATCCAAGTTTGCTATACCTGAGTAGCGAGTGAGAAGAGAAAGCAATTGGTGAGAAAAATTAAGAGAAGTACTGTTTGCATCGTCCATATAATTGTTCGTTCATGAATGAAAAAACTACAAAGTAGACCTGTTTCACATCATTATTCTACCTTTCTCCTCTTTTTATGATTAATTAACTTCAAACCTTTTAAATTAATTTAACATGCTCGCTAAGCTACCAACAAAGGCTCAAGATTACGAAACAACGCCCTCGAACCAAAACCTTCCGTTACCGTATTTATATCTCCACAAAGCTAATCTTCTACGACAGCGGCGTCTCAAAATCCATCCTTCGAAATATATCTTTATACGCCGAAGATCAAATAACCATAGAGCCTCCTTCGCGTATAACGAAGCAACTCGTGCACGACAATCGAATTCAAATTTCTTCCACCACTACGACAAAAAGTAATCCAGATTCATTGCGCAAGTTTATGCCCGCGGGCAAAGGCCCCATATATATATATATATATATATATATATATATACGCGACTGATCGGGTTCCGGTTCAGGATGACTTATTTTTCGGCGGATTGAAAATAAAAGCAGAGCAAGCTGTGAAACGAAAGCGAAATTTCTTTTGCACGCGATTGTATCGCGATTCCGGGGCGTTTTTTGTAAAAGTTTGATATATATATATATATATATATATAGTTCGATTGGAATGCTTTAACTTTTTAGATTGTATGATCTATCGGTTTGGTTTACTTCTATGCTATTTTTAGCATTCGCGATTTCGGTACAACTTTTTATAATTAATTTTAATTACCAAACTTTTAAATTGTCCCCTGCCAGCGGCTAATTATAAATAATAATAGCGGCTTCGGGAAAAAAGAATGTTAAACCAAGCAAAATAACATAAATTAGAAGAAATGTTCTCCAGTATAACTACTTACATATATAGTCTTGAGTATTTCGAACAGAAATCTATTAATTACATCAGCAAAGGCCGTCTGGTATACCACGTAATTATTTATATACGTCAACATTGGCATATACACGCATGTCGAACCTTTCGATTTACTGACTCGACCATGAACTATTAAAATTCATTGTCACTTGCGCCCGAGAGAGTCAAGTTTAAGGCGTCTAATGACGGTTATTAGATAAAGTAGCCGCTGCGCATTAGAGCGTGTAAAAGCTAGACGTATATGGACTGTAATGTGGTTAGTATATAGACATCGGGAGTCAGACGAATTTTTCGTCATCAAAAATAGCAGTTTGTTGCACTGTCATGGTTCACGTCGTTACTATAATTTTTTATAATACTTTTTCTTATAATTACGTCCTTGCATTAAAAATTACATTTTTTACAGAGCAGATATGAATTTTATTTTGTTAATTTTACAGTGTGAACAGTATTTTTTATGTCTTGGTTCCTTATTGAGGAAGTTTTCTAATGGTTAAAAAAATTTCAAGATAAAGGATGTTTAATCGAATGTCTGTGTGCGTTAATTATTAACGTAGTAGCAGAATAAATTAAATTTAAGAAAACTAAGAGCCAAAAAATCAACAGTTAGTTTTTTTATTTATAGCTTTAAAACAGTTAACATACTATATTTTATGGAGAATCTGACAATGTATAATATGATATATTTTCCTATACTTCCTCTGAAGTTTGAAAATTTGTTGAGATCTTAATCTTGTGATAGCTTTATGGGGCAATTAAGCTGGTAAGGTTTGCAAAACTTTTTACAATCTTTACTAAAACCCTTATTTTTCAATCTGAACATGTGTGTGAAGTAATTTCCTTGATTTTACTTTTTAAGTTGTAATATTTAAATATTTTTAAAAATGTCAAAGAATCGTACAAACTTATTACCGAATTTTCTATAATTTGGGATAGTCAGAATGAACTATCAGAATTTTTAATTTATATCAAGACTTTCGTTACACCTTTTACCGCTGGTATGCTATTTAATATATCTATACCAAAAAAAATTGTTTGATACTATCAAATACTTTCTACAGATTATAAATATCGAGTAGTTTTCGATTCGTTATAATACTTTTCAAGCTTATTAATAACTTTCTTATTCTAACAGTTTTTATAACAGTGAACAATTTGATTTCAATATAGACACACAGGGATATACATAAAAAAATGATAGAATTTACAAACTAGTACAAGTAGTCTGTACCATATACATAAAATCAACGATGAGATAAATTTATCAGAAGGATTTTTTGTAAATAAAAACCGGTAGCATACAATCGCACTTACAATAAATATATAAAACCGTGCAAAAATTTATCTCCGCTCAGAAACTCGTATACCTTAAAACTCCGAAACTCCCACCGCAAGTATATATTATATACGCAAAAGGAACAATTACCTTCTCGAACCATCTCACACTTCTTTTTTCACGAAAAATATACGAGTGTCCTCCAGAAATAAAAATCTCGCATGCTGCGCCCGTAACTCAGCCACACGAGCCGCGCTTCTGGTTTCCCGCAGACGCGTGAGCGCTGCATGCATCGTTTCTTTGTCGCTCGCATTACTCGCGGGAAGAGAGAGAGAGAGAGAGAGGGACGACTGCCGGGTTCTCTTTCTCTTCTCTCTCTCTCTCTCTCTCTCTTTCTCTCTCCGGTAAAAGCGCTCGGGTAATGCCTCATTACCGGATTGGTATCAAGGACGACCGGTACCCGCGTGTCCTTTTTTCTCTCGCCGTTACTTTTTTTGCCTCTCTTTGTGTGTGTGTGTGTGTGTATGTATGTGTTTTTCGGCGACACGAGCCGACATCGTGCACAATGTAGAAAGTAGGCCGACTCACGTATACCCAACTGTCTTGCGTATATGTGTTGTATATATGCGTATGGGTATATTATACGTATAGCGGTGCAAGTCCCTATATATGCTAATCGAAGCGCTGCCGCCCGTTTGTCTTTTTTCGCGTTATTGTTTAGTCGCGCGGTGACGGCTTTAATTGAGCCCGAGAGGAGTACACGCCGATGAATTAACCGAGGGCAATGGAAATTGTCTAATCTCTCGGGTTTATTTGGGCATGTAGAGAAAGTTTTTGTTGTTTAGTCTACTATATGTGCTCGTAGAGCTGTCTTCGGTAGGGAGTCGTTTGATGGTTATGAATAAGACCATTTACATTTTACTTGCTTTCGTTGCATAAACTATTTTTAATAGTGTCAACTCGTTTTGATTTGTCAAGCTATTCGTTGAGTAATGAAATCGATGATTAAGTCGACTGTCAATTATGTGCTATTTATATTATGTATAAGTTTGGTGAACAATATTTATATAGAAATTTAAATTCAAAAAGAGACAAACAACTACAAGAACATTTCTTCGAAATAGGAAGTCTAAAGCAGACTATGGAATATAATTTAAATACGTTTTAAAATCTATTTGCATTATGTAATTACTTTAAACACTATCGTTTGAAATTCGAGATGCTCCAAATATTAATCCACACTTTATAGGATCTAATTAAATGCGAGAAAAGGCTGGTTTAGTCCTTCTCATTTAAAATTCTAATCAATTGAATCTAATAAAATCTATAATCTAAGAAAACTTGAGAATACATTATCAAAGTGTATATCGTTAAAATATTAAAATAATTGGATGAGGTGTAAAAAGCAAGTCAGTGATTTCGTGTCAAACAATGACAAAAATTTTATTTATATATATTTACAGACTTAGATTTCAGTCTACTTTACAAAGTATATACTATACAAATGACTCGTTCCGAAGAACATCTAAAATTTCCAAAAATAACACAATAATCAGTCGAAATATCTTGTAACAATTCGCATCCATAAATTACTATATCACATCCTGTTATCCAGTTCATTTTCTACGGAACAGTTCAATAATATCCGTGACCCTCGTAACCGGCAACGGCGACGGGAGCGGCGGCAACAGCGGTCTTGACTACGGGAGCGGCAACGGCGACGGTAGCGGGTTCCTTGTGGACGACGGCGTTGAATCCGTGGAGGGGGTCAGCGGTGTATTCGACAATACGGCGGGTGCCGTCAGCCTCCAGGAGAGAGTAGCTGCCACGGACGACGTCACCGTCGCGTTCCTCCTTCTGGCTCTTAACGTCACCGGTGATGGTGTCATGAACGTCGTAACCGTAGCTGTACTGGGGGTGGGGGTCGTATGAGTCCTCAGCGACGATGGTTTTGGCCACGGCAGCAACGGGGGCGGCATAGGCTACCTGAGCTGGGGCGGCGTAGGCTACCTGGGCGGGGGCGGAGTAGGCGAGCTCAGCGCCGGAGTAGGCGAGGCTGGGTACAGCACCGATGGCTCCGGCGTTGGCGCAGGCCACGAAGGCGGCGAGAACGATGAGCTAGAAAAGTTCAATTGTGCGGTTTTTGTATGGTAAGATTTGATGGATAGCTTTGAGCTATACTCTAATTACATAGAAGCTTTTAGGAATTGTAATAAAATTGATTTGAAAAAGAGATATTTACAGTTTTTTTCAGAAAGTTATTAGTTTGACATTTCATTAGACAAATGGATATTAGATAAATAAGTTAATTTCTTTTGAATATTGCGACTGGAGAATCTAAAGATATTAATTTAAAATATTATAACTAATTTAAAAACTTTTTAAAAATTATTAAGAAAACCCTTTTGACGAATGAACAACTTTTTTAAATCGACCCACTATATGAATATGAATCTCCGAGTTTGATCTATTACTTTATAATCTTAAATTAAAGCGAATAAAACCGTATTTTTTCAAATTTTCAAAATGTTGCAAATTGCGAACTTCTTTCTTACCTTAAAGGCCATTGTGGGATTGTTTGAGTGTACTCGACTGAGAGAGGAAGGCGGACGAGTGATACCAAAAGTTGGGAGTTGTCCAGCTTTTATACTGAATTTTCGACCATCAGGGCCATGCCCGTTTCAAATGTTGCCAGTGTCAAGATACATTCTCCACCCGAGGATCCTACGGGCGAGAGGCAATGAACTTTGATCACATGACTGCGCTAATAAGCTCAAAATTCGATTGCGTCCAGCTGGCTGACAAAGATTACAGGTTTCGCTTGCATTTACGAAAGTGGTCTACATTTTGATGCCTGGGAGTCTGAAACGTAAGTCGAGCTAGGGTGGATGTGGGGATAGATTATTGGTCGGATAAAAAGCTTAATGACGACGTTTTAGAATTACGTCAAGCTTAGCAGAAAACTATGATAAAAATATGTTAAGTTGGTTTTAATTTGGTGAAATCATTTTTAAAAAAACGTAAATTTATATTCTATAAAACTTGTAACATTTATAACCGAACAGTGATTGAAATTTTCACTTAAAACATTTTATTAATAATATATAATTAGTAGAAAGTTACTTGAGGAACCGAGAGCAAGAATGGGGGGGGGAGGTAATATAACAATACAAAGCAGTATTACAAAATTGGTATTATTTTATTTTATTAAAAAAATACATAATTCTTCTAATGAGGACAATTTAATTCAATCATTTTTAACGATTAACAAATTTAAATATATATTTGCAATTTATTTTTTTGAAACAATTAATTCTGTGGCTTCCCGGAATAACCACATAAATCCACTTTTCGAGTTTCCGAGGAAAATCGATTTTAATGTTCAAACTTATACGTAAGCTGAAGAGAAACGAGATGAATCGCGATACTTGACTAGTTATTCCAGGAACTGTCGACTTATCTAGTGCGGTTCGCCTTTATTTTAGAGTGTATTCTTTAATTTAATTATGAATCGGGTCAATAAATTACAAAATTTGCAATTCTTCACTGAATTCTTCCAACTTATTCAAGAAATTTCTATTTTTCTGATATTTCTATTAAATTTACGACCATTTGTATCGTTTGCATTGTACTGTAATTATTTATTTTAAATAATGTATATACGAGCAATATAGATTATTAGGTTAAATGAATGATACTCTTTATGTATATAATTATAAAACCATGAATGTTTATTTATCGAGTCTAGTCATCATGATATTACATAACATTAAAACTTACGTGTCACGATTTTCAAGATGCGAATCATATTGCTCGTCACAGTACTAATCTTGTAAAATTTTAAAATGTTTATAATTTGAAAGTGTATAGGAATTTTTGAAATAAACAGATAAATATATATTAGCCTTCATATTCACATTCAATTAGAATAAATAAAATAAATGATAATTACGGTAAACGAAATAAATAATGGACTTATCCGGTTATTCCGGGCACATAATTTGAAAAGTGGAGTTATCTGGTTACGTTTCGGGTGAATTGTAGCTTTAAGGCAATATTTTTGCTGCTACTGAAAATTGTAAACGAAAATGACAATTTGAAGATACAAAATCCGGGATATCTCGATTTTCAAAAACAGTGGACTTATTCGGTTATTCCGGTAAGCCACAAAATTGGTTTTATTATTATTTATAAAAAAGTAGTAATAGCAAAACTTCTATCTCGATTTTGTTGACCAAAGGCTTGAATAACGATTCATGGTTTCTATAAAAACGGAGAGGTCAAGAAACTTGTCGCCGACATTGGAAAGGTAATTCCAAATCTGGTTTAAATGAAATAAATAAAGGACTGCCAGTTCCTTTAAAAAAGGTACAATATGATTAATAACTTGTGAAATATTGTCTGTGGAGTTGATTCAAAATAATCAGAAATTTAAAAATGGCGTTATATTGTAATAAAAAATTAGACTGTAAATATAATTCTTTTATGTTGAGCTGCAACATTAAAAATTTTCATCAAGCGTGAATTTTATTACTAGTCGTTTTCAGCTCAAATTTCTAAAACTATAGACAATTCAAATAAATATTAACATATTTTATACTAACCTCCAAGGAATTATAAAAGTTTGGATCTCATAATTACTAATGTCGTTTGACCCTCTTAATGCATGTGCAATTATATATTTTTCAAATATTTTCATTAGATAATGTAACCATACGATTTTGTATAATATTTTTCAAGTTCATGTTACAATAAAAAATCGTTGTTATATAATCTTGCACCTGCTATTCAGGTTACTTTGAGCGCTGTTAAGACGCTTTACATTACTTTTTAACAGAATGTGGACCTTGAACATGAAAGTTCCTTACAGTATGAGATTATTCGATGTCAGTAAGGGAATGGACACCAATTGTATTTAAGTGATATAATATTTATTGATATGGTACATAATTATAGATATTATTTAAAATATCAATAATTCCATGAAAGACAGATATGATTACTTCCATCGCCAATACTAAATTATTAAGTAATTAAAAAAGTTTATTACGTAGACGTAAAATAAAATTATAAATTTTAACTACAAAGGATCTAGGTGAATGATTATTTTAAAATTTTCAGAACTGCAATAATTACAACTGTATTCTCGTTTAATCGGAAGTAACATTTTTTCAGCGTTTCTCATATTCTTACACTTCATTAAAACTCGATATATATTAGGATCTTTACTTTCAAGGTGCGCTTCTTGTTAAAAAAAGCTACGTAAAGGGTTCCACAATCACCACCGCTAAAATTACACATCACGTGCATTATAAGGTTAAACAGCAAAATATGAGAAATATAATGTGAACTTAAACTGTGCTGAAGGTCAAATATTACTACCTAAAAGCTTTTTTTTATTCAATCGATCACATGATTTTTACATGCATGTGATTTACTTTCCATGCAGGATGTTTAATATTGATTTTCGAAATAAGAGTCGTTTCTTTGTAAACTGTAAAGAAGATTTAAAAGTTAAAGGAGTGATACATCAAGATGAATTTATTCTAAAAGTACACCATACATACATCACGAAAAGATCTTAAATTTATAACATCTTTTAAGTAATAGCTTTCGTGATTAAGGTCTAATATTGCACTTGTCAAACCCCGGTGTACATAAATTACACAAGATAGGGTGTCAAGCTTACTTCTATGCGGACACCATTATTATTTTACAGATACTATGAGATAAATGATTTATTTAATTTCTTCAAAATTTTAATTTTTATAATAGTTATGTTGATAACGATATATATAACAAAATATTTTAATTAGTACTCCGATCATTCATATTAAATGTTCGTATAATATATAATTTGTAGATGCATAACTAATAACAGACGTTCATTTTTGCTTTCTTAAAGAGAGAGAGAGAGAGAGAGAGAGAGAGAGAGAGAGAGAGAGAGAGGAGGGGGGAGAGAGAGCTTTGGAACGGGGAATTCCTCAGGTATAGATTTGCAATATTTATTAGAATTTAGAAAATGCTCAAAATACAAATATTCTGTATACTTGTTATGACAGATGACCCATCATTATAAGTAAATTTATTGTATTATGTCCCGTAGATGTTGAATAATTGGTAAAAAATTAAAATCTTAGCTACTATACAAGTCATATCTGACTCGTATTATTTGTTAAATATTAACTATTTGGTTTTTATAATTCTACTCACGCTTTTATATAAATGTAATACAAAATAAGAAAAACTAATGTTTTTCAATGTTTATAATCTTATAATATTCAAAAGAAAAAATTTGATGAAAAGAGTTCATTCTCATATTATTTATATATAAATATCAGTGAAAATATCATGAACGTTTTAATTAAAATGTAATTATTGACAACGATTTCATACCATCGAAAATAAGATTCAAATATTATTTCATTTATAATATAAAAGAAATTTGCAATATGAGTAATGCTCCTAAATAAAACAAGGTGCTTAATAATAATAACTATATTTAGGGAAATAATCAAAGGCATGATGTAATTTTTATAACTGCAGCTGGGAGTAATTTTATTTTATAAATTATTTACAGACTTAAACTCATAATTTAAACTTATGTGTACAAAAAGTACAATTGGCCTATTAAAAAAGAACGTCGTTCTCGTGCAAATACAGACAGAAGCCGTGACAGCCAGCAAACAAATGTACAGAGTAAGAAAGTCAGTCATGTGCGATGTGTACAGAAGAATCGAATTTTCCTATAATATAGTTTACACAAAATAAATACGCTATTACATATATCACAAGCCATCTCACATCACTATTACTAAAGCACTATAGTTGGCTTAGTAGTAGCTCTTGTAGCCGACGGCGGCAACGGGAGCAGCGGCGTAGGACTTGACGACGGGGGCAGCAACGGCGGCCTTGACGGCAACAGTGGCAGGCTCCTTATGGACGACGGCGTTGAAACCGTTGTGGTCATCGGCGGTGTACTCGACAACGCGGCGGGTGCCGTCGGCCTCGACGAGGGAGTAGCTACCACGGACGACGTCACCGTCGCGCTGTTCCTGCTGGGTCTTGGCGTCACCGGTGAGAGCGTCGTGCACGTCGTAACCGTAGCTGTACTGTGGGTGGGGGTCGTACTCATCGTCGACGGTCTTGGCTACGGGAGCAGCGTAGGCTACGGGGGCGGCGGCGACGGTCTTCACGGCATGGAGAGCTGGAGCAGCGGCATAGGCCACGGGAGCAGCGTGCACCGCGGGAGCGGCGTGATAGGCAGGCGCGGAGTAAGCCACCGGGGCGGCGTGGTAGGCCGGGGCGGCGTGGTAGGCCGGGGCGGCGGGCAGGAGACCGGCGCTTGCGCAGGCCACGAAGGCGGCGAGGACGACGAACTGTAAAATTGGTGAATTGTCAAAATGTAGATTTGATAAATTACTATATTTTTCATTCGCGTTGCGTAGCTTGTAGAGGCGAGAAAGCGAGAAAGAAATTTAGAAAGTTGTATGGATGCTGAGGGGAACAATATTTCGAAGAAATTATGGAAATTGATGAAAAAAAGTTGGCGAAAATTTTGAATTTAGCTTCTTCGATGATTCTTACCTTGAAGGCCATTTTTGGAGGTGCTTGGAGGATCGATGGAGTCGATTGAGCTGAGAAGGCTGATCGAGTGATGCCGAAAGCTGGCGAGGCCCGATCTTATATACCCCTCCGATACATTGCTCCTCCTCAGCCTTAGCCGCGTTTCAAATGTCAGTAGGAGAGAGAAAGAAAGAGTTTCTATATACCCTCTCTCTTCCCACGAATGATCCCGCAGGCAACGCGGCGCGAATAACCCCCGGGACATCAGCCTCCGCCTATTCGCGTCTCTCTTTTAGCCACACTCGCGAGTCTGACGAAATGACGAGGGATACAATAAGTCGGCGGTCATACCACCGTCGGCCCGCGTGTACCTGATCCACTTTCGACCGATGGCCATCGCTGCGGCCCATCGCGAATGTTATATTACGTCATCTTTCACTCTCTCGCGACTTACTCTCTCATGCGCGAGAGAGCGATTAACGCGCCATGGAAACAAGCGTGAGGAGCGGCAGCTGTCTTTCTCTTTATTTCTTTCTTTCTCCGCAAGAATGATATGTGGTTGGGAGTCCATTTATTGCGGAGGCGATATCTGTAATTGCCGACCTGTAATGGGAGCATGTGTGTACATCACGCGATGCTAATGAGGATGCGTGATGCAGGACTAGTAAACATTGACGGAGAAAGTTATAAATCGGTTGTGGGAATTGGTCGATATTGTGTTCGAGAACCGGTAGCAATTGGTGTATAGAAGTGATGATGAGACCGTTTATTCTCCCGATATCTGTGTTTAGGATATAGATGGGAATTGAATTGTGAGGAGTGAATGAATAAATTTAGATTTCAGGGAGCTCAAAATTTTTTAATTTCTAATCTCGGAATAATTTTAAGTGCTATATAACTTGAATGGTCTAAAATTATTTTTATTATACAATATATAATTATATGCTTAACGATATCATATGCTGTTATTAAAATAATTCAATTAGATCAAGCGGATATAATTTCATATACATAATGCATATTCATTGGCACTTCGCTTCATTAAACTTATTTTATTATTCTATTAAATTGATTAGTGATCTAAAAAAAAATGTTAAATTTACACAATAGCAAACTTAAATTTGTTCTCACAGATATAGTGATAAAATATTATAAAACTTATGGAATTACCCTGTTTATTTTTCATAATTTGATAAACTATTTATAATAATATAATTTGTGTACATCAAATAGTTCTTTGAAACATATTTCAAAAATAAACTACAACATAAATAAAGATCAAATCTGTTGTTTTCCGGAATAACCGAATAAGTCCACTTTTTTTGAAAATCGAGATAACCCCGAAGTTTGTATCTTCAAATAGGCCTTTTTCTTTTACCCCTTTCAGTAGTAGCAAAAATATTGCCGTAAAGCTACAATTCACCCGAAACGTAACCAGTAAGTCCATTTTTCAAATTTTGTGCCTGGAATAACCGGATAAGTCCATCATCTTTTTCGTTTATCGTAGTTATAATTTATCTATTCAAATTGAATGCATTTATCTGTTTATTTAAAAAATTCCTATACACTTTCAAATTATAAACATTTTAAAATTTTACAATATTAGTACAATATGAATACAATACAAATGCTCGTAAATTTAATAGAAATGTCAGAAAAATAGAAATTTCTCGAATAAGCTCGAAGAATTTATTAAACAATTGCTAATTTTGTAATTTATTGACCCGTTTCATAATTAAATTAAAGAATACGCTCTAGAATAAAGGCGAACCGCACCAGATAAGTCGACAGTTCCCGGAATAACCAGATAAGTCCATACTTTTGTTGAGTTCTTACTCGTTTTGAAAGCATCAGAAAATGTATAATCTGTTGGAAACAACGTGTAAATATATGTTTTTAATATGTCAATTGACTAGTCCACTATCGCGACTCACCTCGTTTCTTCCGATCTTGCATATAAGTTTGAACATTAAAACCCGTTTTTCTCGACAACTCGAAAAGTGGACTTATTCGGCTATTCTCGGAAGCCACAGAAATGATCTTTAAAAAAAGTAAATGAATTTTTTTTTATCTATAACCTATTTTTATAATTATACGTCGGGCTTTTCTAGGCTAAGTAATCAACAGATATTTCAGCCATTTCTGCTAATTTTTAAATATAAAAATATGACAACAATATTATAACAATTAAGATCCGCAGGGAAAAAATCTACAAAAATTCTCAAAAATATCGGTTTTTTACGCTAAAATTAAAAAGATTTTAAACATTTTAACTTGAAATTTTGTCGACGTTCCTAAATTTCTTTTTGGAGAAAGAATTATACAAAAATACAGCTAAAATCATTAATAATAATTGATAAATCAATAACTAAGATTATTCTTATTCTCTTAGTTGAATTCAGTTCTATATTAATAATTTATAACTATCATGTGAGAGAAATCATGATCTCGATTACTTAAGGCGTTAAGTATATTCGAGATCGAAAGATCTTGATTCGACCATGCACTTTCTGCATTTGTGATTTTTGTCCGCATGCCTGTCAGAACTTTTGCGGGATCAAAACTAATTTTCATAATGATGAATGACTAGGTATCTTTCAAAATTTCTATACGAAATTCAATCCGTAAGCGAATGAAAGTGAATTTACTTTCTGAATACTTTCATGTCTCCGTGGTCGTCAAATGATACGTCAAATTTTAAATTCTTGTTCTATATAATATATATCTTTGTCACATTCGTGGAGCACATAAATATTCTTATGCGGAAGTGAAGTGTTAATATTTTAAATATACTTAGTCTAAAATAAAATTTTCCACTATCTATATATGTAATAAAATATGAAGCTAAAATAGTTGCAAAAATGTAGATTATGAAATACTCAAAAAAATTATAGTAATTTTTACGATGTAGGAAGAATTGTCATAAATTCATTGTAATTATTACAATGTAGGAAAAATTGCCGTAAATTAATTGTAATATCTACAATGTAGAAAAAATTAGAATAAATTAATCTCAATTTTTACAATAAATTATGACAATTTTTTAGGTATTTAGTGTCTGTCCTATATTTACAATAAGACATGGTAATTTTTACAATATTATTGTCCTCCGGATTAGCAGTCAATCAAATTATTCGCAGTAATAATGTTTTGATTTAGTAGTATGGTGTAATGACATTCAATAAAACTCCTCTCCCTGAATTAATATTAAATAACTCAAATGTGTGCGCACCCCATATTATTCCTATGACGAAACATCACACAATGTAGTTCATCTATCCTTCTCTGAATAAATTTAATCTACATTTGTTTTCCTACTATATAATCGTACTTCTCAACAATTGATTGTCCCCATTGAAATGAAATAAAGTCTTTCTCCTATCCATCCCAAAGTAGGTGCTTGTGTTAATATTTGACAAAGTGAGCATAAGTGCTTTTTGAAATTGATGATCCAGACACTTAATCCATTACGTGCCAGCCGTCACTTACATTACTTTTGCAAGGTCTCGAGCCAACGGCTCATGTTTCTCGTGCCTGCAAACATTACCCATACGCGAATTTGTCAAACCTGCATTTGCGCCCGAGCGAACCGAGCAGTCATCATGATTAATTAGTGAATTGTCTGTATGTGCGTATGGGGCAAGACGTTCAGCCCTCGACATTCAAAGGTCGCATCGAACGCGTAGCGATTTTGTAACTCGTCTTTAAAGTGCCGAGATGGAAGGTTGGTTATAAGATCGCCGCGGTCGTCATCTATCTCGGCGACCCGATCTTCCGTGCGGGTACGCCAGAGAGTGAGAGTGAGAGAGAAACACCTTGTCACTCAAACTGGCGGCGCCCGACAATAATGTAGGCCTCTCGCTCGCGTTTAGACTGGAATTTCGATGGTCCGGGATTTGGGGAACTGTGACGTCGTTGATAGGCCGTCGCATTTGCTTAGCATCTCGATAAGGTTCTGCGGTGCTCCTCGATGACAATCGAGGAAGGCGTGGTGGTAGGTGACCAGGAGAGGTGGCTAGAAAAAAGTTTGATCACGGATGCTTCCCTGATTTCGTATAAAAGGACATGCGAGACCACTGCTCGACATCAGTTTCAGCTGAGAACCCATCTAAGCAACTTAGACATGGCATTCAAAGTGAGTTTTGGGTTTGAATAAAGATTAAATTAGTTGATCTAATTTCCGGTTCATATTATTCATTCAAATTTACATTAAATTTATAATTAGCTTATTTGTCTTTACATCCAAAGTAGTCTATTGAATTTTAAATTTATACTAGTGACAAAATCATCATTCAGTAATTTGTTTATTTTATAATTTCAATGGTCAAATTAGTGGTAAATTGGGAACATTTTAAATTAAATAATTTGTATTTGTATTGAATACCGTAAAATTCCGGGTAAATTTTATTTAACTACTTGAATAGGGTAACCATAAAAAATATCAAATTCCACTACGCTAACAAAGAAAATTTTGAATTTCAGCTTATCGTCCTCGCCGCCTTCGTGGCTTGCGCTAGCGCTGGAGCTATCCACCCGGACCTCCATGCCACTCCTTTGGCTTACGCTGCCGCTCCCGTTGTCGACGCCGTCATCACCAAGACCGTAAACTTGGAACACGACTCCCATCCCCAATACAGCTACTCCTACGGCGTCCATGACTCCCTCACCGGAGACTCCAAGAGCCAGCACGAAACCCGCGACGGAGACGTTGTCCACGGCAGCTACTCCCTCATCGAGTCTGACGGAACCAAGCGCACCGTCGACTACACCGCCGATGACCACAACGGATTCAACGCCGTTGTCCATAAGGAGCCCGCCACCGTCGCCGTTAAGGCCGCCGTTGCTGCCCCAGTCGTTAAAACTGTCGCTGCTGCCCCTGCAGTCGCCACCTACGCCGCCGCCGCGCCCGTCGCCACCTACGCTGCCGCTCCCGTCGCCACCTACGCCGCTGCTGCTCCCGCCTACACCACCTACGCTGCCGCTGCTCCCGTCGTTAAGACTTACTCTGCCGCCCCAGTAGCTCACTACGCTGCCGCCCCCGCTGCCGTCGCCACCTACTCTGCCGCTCCCGTCGTTAAGACTTACTCTGCCGCCCCAGTAGCTCACTACGCTGCCGCCCCCGCTGCCGTCGCCACATACTCTGCCGCTCCCGTAGTAGCTAAGACCTACGCCGCTGCTGCCCCCGTCGCCTACACCCAGTACGCTCAGACCTACGCCGCTGCCCCAGTTGCCCACTACGCTGCTGCTCCCGCTGTAGCCCACACCAGCTATGCTGCTGCCCCCGTGGCCCATGCCACCTACGCTGCTGCCCCAGTAGCTCACGCTACCTACGCCGCTGCCCCAGTAGCTCACGCTACCTACGCCGCTGCCCCAGTAGCTCACGCTACCTACGCTGCTGCCCCCGTGGCCCACGCCACCTACGCTGCTGCCCCCGTGGCCCATGCCACCTACGCTGCTGCCCCAGTCCACACCGCCTATGCCCAGCAGTCCGGCTACACCGCCGCCCACCAGTACGCCAGCTCCTGGTAAATTCGGTCTGACAAAGACTGTCGAAGGTGCCATTGTCGACTGGGTTAGAAGAAGGGGGAGCTGTTCCATGAAGACTTTTAAGCTCACCTAATTTTAGGACTCTTCATAGGACTGGCGTCGAGGACTGGATTCGACTGCAGCTTCTCGCTACCATCAATTCGGGTAGCCAGTAACGCTGACCCAATCTTCCTCCCAGGCGGCTACGTGCAAGCTTTAGCTTTATATATTAAGAAGTCATATAGCATTTAGTCATCGGAGTAGAAATTCATTCGGAACTGGTCTAGGTGATCGGAATCTGGATTGTCCAGACATCGTCGGTGCATTTCGACGTCATTGTCATTATATCCTTAGAAGAGCGAGGACTAGTTATTGTCATATTTGCCATGTCCATGTCGTCGGATGAGTTTTTTTCCACTCATCTTGTTATTGTAACAAAATTGTGTGTTAACCAGTAACCATGTTGTTTCTGTTAATAAATTTTAACGTTCATTAATCATGAAAATTTATATATACTTTGTTTTATTTCCCTGTTTTATCCTGATCGCGTCAATGATTAACTTAAGGCTCATTATCAATATTTATCCATTATATTTAAAAAAGTTAGACCAATAAGCGTCATTGGAGTATGATTAATTACAGTAATTTAATTAGCATGAACTTCCAAATAGAATAGTCTAGATTGCTATCGTACTATGATTGAATATAGATATCTTAAATAAAGTACAAAGGGCAGGTGACCTTATACCAAATCCCATATATCCGATAGAGGACCTTGTACAAATATTCATAAATTATAATGTGCGCCCGGTGTACATTCTACCGTGAGCCCGACGAAAAGGAATTCATAACCGAAAAAAGACCTTTCACTTTTGAACAAAATTACTGGACCGAGAGAACGAACGAGGAAAAATAAAAGAAATAATACAACTATAACACGACTGTCATATCTCGTAGACACCCGCAGGCGGGCCTCTCGATATACATTTCGATATTATGTGAGTATGGGTGATCGGAACGAAACTGTCGAAACGCCCGGGTGTTCTAGTTACCGAGAGACGGAGTGAAACGAGATCGCGGTCCTCTATAGGTATACATCCTCCACTGGCCACTTGTGCCCATGCAAGATAATGATCGTATCAGCAGCAACCGCAGCAGCAGCAGACTGATGCGTGGATACAATGTGTCTACTACAACGCGCCATTGCGTAAATGGGAACAACGGATCTCGTTGTTCTCTCTTGAGAGTCAGCATCGCGCGTACTCATGGCGCAATCGTATACTTATATGTTTAGATAGAGAAACGCGTTAGTTGATACATACTTTGATTCGGTTAAAGAGCTAACGAGTGATGCGTCTAGTGGGTAGGTAAATACACGAAGGTGAGAATGGGAGGCGCAAGCGCTTGGAGTAAGACCGAGAGAGAGATGGGAGCGAAGATGAGCTAGAAGTAGTGGGTTGAGTGAAGAGAAGCAAGGAGGATTTTTGGAAAGGCAGTGAGAGTGTGGCCGCTGTCGTGATCGGTGGGTGATTTAGGAATCAGTTGTGAATATATTCGAACGCGTAGATCGTCATGTCAGTGGTAAGAAGGAGATCCTAAGCTTTTACGATTTTCTTTATGGATTTCTTATTTTTGCGATATTAATGGGTTGCAGTGAGGTTGAAAATAATTTAGGATTTTAAAAATGTTGTAAATTTGGTCTATTTATTTCTGATCATAGTTGTAGTTCGTATACTTATTTTTAAATAAAATAAGATTTTTAATTAATATTAATTTTTATAAATAAGAAATAATAACGTAATGTCTGATAAAGTGCGTTAGTTTTCGACGTGTGATAATTATTATATAAAAAATTAATAATAACTGCAAGATTCAAATGTTGAGAAAGATTTGCAGTAGTCGTCGTATTTGTTAAAGTAATAAGAATTAAAATTATTTCATTAACTAATTTACAATATTTTAAAAATAATTAAAAAATTATCAAATTCAATGTCAACTACAACATAAAAATCAAAATGTCATCACTACATGATTCTATAAAACCTTCCATTCCAACATTTGCGCAATACGTTCACGTAAACCACGCAATCGATCGATTTCCTTTTGAAAATCCGAGATTCTATATCGAAAAAAGATCCCACGGTATCAAGCGTCCATAAACTCTAGTTTCTCTTTCATCAATAGGCAAAGCATCTTTTGACCCTGTCCCTGGCAACATGCGCACTTCTATCATCGGTAAGTGCCAAGCCAGCGATATCGCACGTTTTCCATCAGACGCCGGACTATACAATCTCGCATAAAAACTTCCACGAGCACGTGGCGATGGCAACGCCGTTCCTTGCACCAACCAAGACCGAGCCTCATCAACATCAACATCAACATCAACTGGAGTACCCATCCTCTATTGAATACTCCGCGTCCAATGTCGACCCTTACGCCACTGCTCATCAGGTGTACGCAGAAGAGTCTGAACCAGAGTACGCGCCGGAACACATATCAGTGCCAGTGCAAGAAAAATCCACGCTTCACCTGCGACCACAGGACATCCTTCCGCCTGGATATGTCGCTTTAGTTGGCATGATCGATCCTCCCCCTGGTTATCAGCTGTTCCCCAAGGGTAGCCCGTACTACTGAGGATGTGTTCAATGTTTATACGTGTAGTTTATTTTTATACGCGAATGTGAGATATGTGACGTGACCATAGTGAAATTTCTTTTTTATAAATAAGAACAACATGCATTTGTAACGTAGAGATTGTTTTTTCTTTTTAATAAAAGAAATTTATTTTTACAAGACCTCATCATTATTTCTAATCGGCGTTGATTTTAAAGGAAAGCTACAATTATGCAATTCATTTACATTCGTGTAGGAGAACTAACACGTAACGTTTTTTATTATTATTACTCGAATCTTGCATTTATTTCGTGATTAATCATAACTTTCGTTCGTAAATTACCGACATATTAACCTACTTCGGGCAACGCCTCAGGATTGATTATTGAAATATAAAGCGATCGTAAAACTTTACTGGTCGTGTACGTAATTTATTTCTTCATAAAAAGTGTTATTTTTAACACTTACACAGCCTAGAATGTCTCTACTTCGGAGGTTATTTATTAAAAAGGAAAAAAAAATAATCACGTTCTAATAATATTATACCTTAGCGTACTAATAATGCATTAATTGACTTTAAAATGCTTTAATTAGCTGTTTACAATTATTTTTAAACTAGTGGGTACAATTCTGTTTAGCCTTAAAATGACTTTGGTTATGTTCCTCTAATTTCATTTTTTCAAGCGAAGAAAATGGAACAATTAACGTTTATAAAAGGATCTATAATCATCTACAAAAACAAAAATCTTGAAAAAAAATTTCAGATTAAATTTTTTATTTATGAATGCCCGTTTAAAATTAACTTATGAGAAATATAGAAATATCAATTGAGCAATTCAACAAATGCAAATACACCACTCCCTCCAATTACTAATTTTTACAACACTCGGATTACACGTTATTATTACTCCAATTATAACCGCCATAACTGATCCCCCATTACCATCTCTTAACCAAACTGACGTAATTAAATTAAGGTTAATTGCCCATCGCGTCGCTTTTTCGAAAAAGGAAACACATTCGTGAATTCGTTTATTTTTTTTCTACATCCCCGCCCTGCAACCAACCAAGGAGACGCACTTAGTTCTTTGCACACGCGCGATGCCACTAATTAAATCGTCGTCTGCGCATTCCTTTTAATCATATATATCTTCGTATATATACCTATAGAGATCGATATAATATCGCGAAGGCCTCGCGTTGCGCAACTATATATATGTATATATCCCTCGCAAATTTCGTTTTCACGCGGCCTTTATGCGGTTTTGCAGGTGGGGAATTTCGGCAGTGGATGGTATATAAAGATACGCGGCCGTCGCTCATGATTGCCAATCGACGCGCGGACAGCAACGAGCGCGTGTATATATGAGAGGACGTATTATGGTGAAATTTATTATAACAGTGACGGCGTGGTGTTTTAAGGGAAAATATTATTCTTATGAATTATTGCAGTGATGATTTTTCTCGAGGAGCGAAGAATTGAGTAATGCGTTGCCGAATGGTTTTTGAGAATACAATGGCGTTGATCAATCGGATACTGGGAATGGGAGGCTGGATGGAAGGTCATCCGAATATCGCGAGAATTAAAAAAATATATTAATTCTTATAAATTGCCAATTTATGTCAATGCTGTTTATAATATACATTAAATGTGTGACTTTCAAGAATGTGTATATATATATGTGTGTGTGTGTGTAAATTTTTATGTGGTCTTTTTATTTGGATCAGCGAAGGGGAAAGATGGCCTCGTTCTTTTTAATTGTTTTATTTCAGTCGCTCACATGACTCGAGAGGGAAGAGGTAAAAATGTGAATAAGGTAACACAGTACGCACTTGCTTTTGAGAAAAGTGTTTATCTATATGTATATGTTGTAATTACACATTTTCAAGCTTACATAATAATATGTTTATTAGGAATACAATGCGGTTAACGTGAGTACTCTAATAATACCAAAAATGTTTTCGAATCACACGTATTTTATCTGATCAATCTACTCGCTACCACAGTATATATATATATATATATATATATATACGCGTAATATTTCTTGGATTCTCACGTTGCGTAAAGATGTATACCAAGAGAATTTTCGCTGAGCGCTTATTATTCCCCATACGTCTTTGCGATATAAAAATATTTTCTTTACACTCTAAATAAAAATCTTCGAGATTCGTTCTTCGCAATTCCTATTCCAGAGCTTTAATTTTGAAAAAATTTCGAAAGACCAAGCATTAATCTTTTTCATCTTCTTCATCTTAAAACGAACTTCGAAGCAAGGAAGACATGTACCGTTAGAGCATATTCGCGTCGAGGAGGCTACTTACCATAAACGAAAGAGAAAAACAAAAACAATTTGCAACGCGCGCACCATTAAAATTTTATCGACAAAATTCAAGAACTTATGAAATCTCGTTAACGTATATATAAAAACAAAACAATAACTTTTCCAACGAATTAAAAAGTTTGATTTACAATCAACCTTTCCCATAAAACTTTTTTAATAGCCTCAATTTAGTGACTCCTCACATCTTCACGAACACACTAGACCTTATCCTCTATATTCCTTCTTCAGTGCTGGTAGGCGTACCCGAAGGGCACGTTCGTCAGGGCATATCCATAACGTCCGATAGGCAGATGTTTCTGGGGTGCGACGACAGGTTGAAGGGGTGCTCTTACTACTGCGGGTGCGGGTTCATAAACTGGTGCAGGTAAGATGCCGTAGTCGTAACGCCGGGGTAAGAAGGGCTCGTAGGTGCGGTAACGCGGTTGCAGGATCACTGGCGGCTGTCGCTGTACCGAGACGAAGGTGCTGGCTGGTGCTGGCACGGGTGCTGGTCGCAAGAGGTACGGCCGTACGTCTTTTCGTTTATAGTTGGTTGAGAGGAAAGAAAAGGGCGAGATATGTTATGGTTTTTGTTGTTCTTGTTGTTGGGAGGTTGTTCAGAGAAATTGATTTTTATTTTTTTCTTTTTCTTAATGAAATGATAAAAGTATAAAGAAGTGGGCGTTGAAGGATTCGATGCGAGTTGCGTAATGTCGATGAGATCTTGCAAGGTGAAGTGGTTGTTTTATTTGTATTTATATAAGTGAAGGTCGCATTGACGTGTTTGTAATATATTTCAATGTCACGTGGTTAAGTGATAATCAAAATGAAATAAAAAATATCGTTTGAAGAATGTATATTATTAAATCAGTATGTGTGTTTACAAATAATATAGAGAAGTTATTCAAATTGAAATTTTATGACAGTATTTTCATACATCTTTTAGAAATAAAATATTTATAAAATTTCGAATAATTTTAAAAGATAAAAATTGGTATACAACAAGACAACAATTATCACCATTACTTTATTTTATCATTTTTTCATCTTTAAAATGGACATTATATGATAAACTTAAAAGTTAATAGGAAAACTTGACTACTCACCGGACAGGATAGCCTTGGGGTAGTCGTATGGCAGGGGTGCCACAGGCACAGGTGCAACAGGCGCTGGGTGTACGGGAGCGACGACCTTAGCCGCGGGCACAGGCACCGGTCCCGTGGGCGGCGCAACACCAGGTTCCTTGCGCACGACGGCATTGAAACCGTGTACAGAGTCGGCAACGTAGTCCACTATGCGTCGACTACCGTCAGACTCGATGAAGGAATAGCCACCACGTACGACATCGCCGTCACGCGTCTCGTGTTGCGTCTTAGCGTCGCCTGTGACGGCATCTTGCACGCCGTACACGTAGCTGTACTGCGGGTGAGCATCGTGGTCTAGAGGCTTCACCGAAGCTAAGGGTGCGGGCGCCAAGGCAGCTGGTGCAAGAGGCTCCACGAGGACGGGCTCGACCGGAGCTATGGGGCCAGGGTTCACGAGGAGTGCGGAGGTGAGTTGGAAGACCGTGAGGGTCGAAAAGATTTTCTGGAAACGATATATAGATTTAGCTGTGCTGTTGTTAAAAATGGAATCTAAAAATCTTTGAAATTAATTATTGCATGTCAAGAAATACAGATAATAGTATTTAAGAATAATATATATTATATTAAATATTTTTTTTTTTTCATTTTATACTCTGTACTTAATGACAGTCACTTTGAATTAAATTCATAAATAATATGGTAGCGTTTTTTTTTTTTAAATTCGTCAAAAACACTCCACAGCAAATTAAAACAAGCCCGCCAACTTTTCCACCCGAAAATCGCAAGCGCAAAACACAATCAACCGTACCAGAATAATCGCCATGACTCGATATCACGTAGCGCCGTTGCAACCACACCGTTTTTCGCGAGCTCTCAAAACTCTCTAATCCACGCAGACTGCATCTAAGCTCTGTTATATACCCGCGACGACGACGACGACGAGTGTGTATACGTGAGCGTAGTACGCCCCACCCTCCACGCGCGGTGCCCCAAGCATCGATCACTGCATTTTTACACGCCCCGGGGATAAGTGCACTGGCAGTTCCATGCACTTTGCCTTGTGTATATGTATGCGTCTCCGAGAGGCAATACAGGGAGTACGCGAAGCTGGTGGAGCTGTGGAGCGAACGATAGATATGGATTTCGAAGGGAATGAAATTGTGGCGGATTTTCGTGCTGTGATGTATGGTTTTTTCTAGGGATTTGAAAGAACGTTGTTAGAAATATTATTGTGGAAAATGTATAATATGTAAAATGTTAGCAGCGGAGATATTCGTGTGGATGTTTTAGAATAATTACGGTGTACTTCCGAGGTGCGAGCGTAAAATATATGGGTATATGTGTGATCTCGCTGATCTTTCATTAAATCTTTCGATGATATAATATTTTATTAAGTAAACTGAATTATTTACTTTGTAATCTATAACATTTGCTCATTTTTTCATATCAATCAATTTCCTTCTTCTCTTTGTATTCCTCACAGCAATCCAATAGAAATCCGATCAAATCATAATGCACGGATCTCTTGCAATTCCTAATTAAGAAGCAATTACCCTTATGTCATTGAGTTACGGAGCACAGATGTTTCGCTGTCCATCTATATAGAGGATAAAAGCCAACGGCAGACAACTAAAGCACGCCCATGCTTCCGCGTTTTACGTGGGACAACGCTCGCAACCGACCGTCAATATTACTTTTCGGTTTCTCCCCGTCGCTGTGGGGCTAATAAAGTTGTGCACCCAACACCGATAAACTCGTCCGAGCTGACTGACGGGTGATTTTGTCTCTTTGGCTTCTATGACAATTGACGTTTTTCATTTATATCTATAGGCGTTTTTCTATGATACCCACAATGAGAATTTCAAGTTTATATACTATATGAAATATAATTGAAGGTATAATTAAAAACTGTGCGTTGATTCACGAGTAAGTTATACTCGAAAATCGGCAAAAACTACTCGAATGTGAGAGTTCACGAAATTCCTTAGATTCAACACTTAAAAAGCACGCGAAGAAAACCAGTCGTCGAACATTGACTTTGAGAACCATATACCGACATATAAACAACGGCGTATAGAAAAATGCGCTCTGTAACAAGCGTACCGATTAACAGCCAATAAATTCCTCATTGTAATTACATCGCTAATTAATAGAAACATCAGAACTCCTTTATTGCTGAGCCCGCAAAAAATCCGCGCGAATAATAGAGACACGTTCGCTCTTACTATGTATATACTCGCACGCGCGCGCGTATATATATTATGGACCCTGAGGCGATACACACGTCGCTGCGTATACTTTCCACCTGCGACAATTCGCGTCTCGCGACGCTGAGTTATGGGACCTTTTAACCAAGGGCTCGCGCTCTCTGCGATTTCACGAGTCGATAAACGTGATTGTGTAATGTTTCTGTATATATGTGCACGCCGATAATCGCTCTACACGACGTTTGTCTGCTGCGCCGAGAGCGACAGCGAAAACGCTACTGTATGGACAGTACGACGCTTTGATATTGTATTATATACGTCTGAGGTTTATATTGAGAGCAATTCTTTTTGTGGATTTCAGGTAGTTTTCGCACGATTGTACGATTCATGCGGGGGAATTGAGATGCAGGGTAATGTTTTTCTTTTCTTTTCAGGTGTTGGTTAAAAGTTTGCTGTATGGTTGTGCAATTAGCGTGGGAAATGTCAGTGTATTTGTAGGATAGACGGTTAAGATTAAGTAATTATTAAGGTGATTGGATGTATGTTTGTTTTAATTAAATCATTAACAAATCTGGGAAAGCATCGTATTTTACATCTTTGTCAGGTTTATGAACGTACAGCAAGTTAATAATTTTACATAAATTGAATTATTATATATATATATATATGGTATAGAGATATTACGTTACACCAAGAATACTAAAAATATATCGAAAATCATTTCATCAGACTAAAAAGACATAAATGTAAGCAAAGCAGAACGCATTTAAAGCAAACACTATAAATATTAATAATTTATAAATCGCTATGAAAAACAAAGCGCCCGGGAATTTTGGCCGTCTTTCGCGAAACCAACGTCTTCGCGTGTGGGTCGAACTTTTGTCAAATATATTCCAGGGTAATAAATATCCGATATACTGTGGGCTTGTTCCCGCGAACACCTACGCCGTCAATCACGCCCTGACGTACGACTGTGTCTATACATACGTTGGTATATAGACGCACTACCGGTTAATAGCGTTTTTCGATTACGAAATTTCGCGCGGGTCGAGCTGCGCGTTGCGACATGGGGAAAAAAGTCGATAGCCAGATAGATTCAAGAGTGCATTTTATATATACTATAAGGAAGAGCTGCGTGTTATATGTGTGACATTTCAAAATGGAGATATATAATGTATATATACACCTATATATGCTATGGTCTATGGCTCGCGAGTTAATTATAATACAAGAAGTTTATATATACGTGAGAGATTTTATCAGCGCTAATGAACACGAAAGTCTTTATGAGTCTCGTTACGGGGTTATGGTTTTGAGGTAGAGGTAATAAAGTTTTTCTTATTTCGTGATCTGTAGATGTACATTATAAATAGTGACATTAGTCTTAGAAATGAAATCTTAATTATAAACCTCCAGAATTTGTTTCTCGAAACTGTTTCATGCCAAGGAATAATAATTTTGCTCCAAAATGAGGTTTTCTCAAGCAATTAATTTTACTGGTCTAATGAGTAAGTATACTTATGTATAATAAAAACATTTTTATTAAAAAAAATCTTGGCTTTTCCAATGCTTATTTAATATTGCTTATGACAATTTCAATTCACATCATTTCCATTTTTCGTTTATCGTAGTTATAATTTATCTATTCAAATTGAATGCATTTATCTGTTTATTTAAAAAATTCCTATACACTTTCAAATTATAAACATTTTAAAATTTTACAATATTAGTACAATACAAATACAATACAAATGCTCGTAAATTTAATAGAAATGTCAGAAAAATAGAATTTCTCGAATAAGTTAGAAGAATTCAGTGAACAATTGCAAATTTTGTAATTTATTGACCCGTTTCATAATTAAATTAAAGAATACGCTCTAAAATAAAGGCGAACAACACTGTCAGGTAAGTCCACAGTTCCCGGAATAACCAGATAAGTCCATAATTTTGAGTTCTTACTCGTTTTTGACGTATCGAAAAATGTACAATCTGTTGAAACTATAGCGTGTAAATATGTGTTTTGAATGTGTCAATTGACTAATCAAGTATCGCGACTCATCTCGTTTCTCCCGATATTATTATAAGTTTGAACATTCAAACCCGTTTTTCTGTGAAACTCGAAAAGTGGACTTATTCGGTTATTCCGGGAAGCCACAGATATATAATATGTAATATAGGCGCGCATCAGATGAACGAGCGACGACTCATCACACAAGCGCAGGTGAACGTCCTCGCGCGTCATAACGCGAGCGTGCGCCAGCCTAGCGCTTGCGCAATCCCTACTCTTGTCGTCGCGCGGAAGAAGAAGACGATGCAGCAGCAGCAGCAGTAACGGCACAATCCTGCCGCATGCGGTCAAGGTCGCGGTCACGAGAAACGCGCGCGCATCCCGCGCGCCATGCGGCGGCCAACGGTACATTGTACATATAGCGGTAGCGGATCATCGTCAATTCGTCATCGCAAGAGACATGCGATATATAGAGGTAGCGGTTACGTCATAATCTGGCGGTGCAATGAACCGCGTGCGATTAGCTGGTATGGTATGGAGGTGTGAGGATACGTTAATTTGTAGGATGCTGCGTTATGGGGATAGGAAAACAGTTCATATTTTGGGTATGTTCCGTCACTAACGGAGTAGAGGAATTGAAATGTTTTAGGTCGATTGGAGAGAAGCTATTAAAAAATGTATAGCATGGTTAAAAAAATATGATATATAGTTTAATGCAAAAAGTGGTATATGTGAAAAGATGGGGCGACACATTGGAATTGTTCAATGTAATACAGTTAAAGAACCTAAATTTGCAGAAACTAGAAAAATATTGCGATATAATAATAGATACATGTTGAGTTTTACGAAAATAACGAGTTTTTCACAGTTCGTATCAATTATCAATATTGTTGTTTTTTTCGAAAACCAAATGTCGAAACTTTTCTCCTCAAAGCTTTAGACCAAGAGAAAGTTTTGTACTGGGGGAAATAAAATTTTCGAAATTTGATTGGGCAAGTTGCATTCTTAAACGAAACAGAAAAGGAATTTTTAAATTGCGTGAAAATATATGCGTAACGTATTTTACATCGAATTTTTATAAATAATAATTACCCTTTTGTAATTTATTTTATATAAAAGAGAAACTGATTGTGTATTTTAAAATTGTATTACGGGAAATATTCAAGTATTTATAAAAACAATAGAAATAATGCAGCAAACGTACGGAAAGGATACATATAAAATACGTATATGTATACTACGTAACTGGGATATAAATGTATTTTTGATTTAATAATAACATACTTCTTTTTCACAATAAAGTGAGACAGGTTTAAGGTTTTTTTACATTGTAAAATGTTTACGCTCGTCTTTAACTATATAAAATCGCTGACAGATAACTCAGAATACCTAAAGAAAAATAACATTATTAATTTATAGTGCTCTAATAATAAAAAAAAGATGTTAAAACAATGATATAATCCCAAATAAAATTCTGATTTAAGATTCATAAATCATTCGAATTTCACATGCCAAATTAAAGCATAACATAAAAAATCGAATCAGATCTTCCACTTCCCCTCCACATCTCATAATCGATTTATGCACTACCCAAGATCCACATGATTTCGACTATACGGTGGTCCCAGCACTTTCATTGTCGCGCAATAGCAGACAGGACGTGAAAGTGCTGCGCTCTCATGAATATTAAACGCACGCGCGCGCGCGCTTACCTTTTTATCAGCATTTACGCTGGCGTGCGATCACGACAATTTAGACGCGCATTTTTGACGCAGTAATAAGCAATTTTATCAGGACGATCTGTTTAATCGGGATCACTGAGAATTATCCGGTTTGGAAGATTTGCATTTTACCATGGCATGTTATTGTGTAGGATGATTGAAGCTCTGTTGCATTAATTGACTACGTTTGTTTCTGCGGAACTTTGACTAGTTGTTTTATGGAATGGTTATTGTTATGCAAATTTCATCGACAAACGATTAATCGAAATGATTGGAAAATAATGCATCATTTGATTTAATTAGCTTAGAAATATATTCAATAGGTTGTGTATATATGTATAAACTAAATACTAATAATATACACCAGTTATTTTGTATTATCACAATTTAATGAAGAATTAAATTAAAAATTATAAATATAAATTCTGATATAAATTGAAGAATTTTTAGTTTTCCCAATTTTGAGTGAAGCAGTAGTAAATAGAATTTCATTATTTCACTACATTATTTTTAAAATCTGCAAGGAGATAATTAATTAAGAATTTGGGAACATAACATTATTATATTGTAGTCAATTTTCCCAATAAATATTTATATTATTTATTATATAATTTTTTAAACAATATTTTAACTGTGAAAAAGCGAGAAATGTCGTAAATGTAAATATGTCTAATAAAATGAATATAGTTGTCTTATTATGTCAATAATACAATCTTTAATAGACGTATTATGAATTATAGCATCGATGAACAACAAATCATCTGAATCCATTCTCAATGATTTTATTATGAGAACCTACAAAAAAAATAATAATCCAAATTTCATAAAATGCATCACACCAATTTGCTATTCAATCGGTAACCAACCTTTTTCCACTTATAGGAATGTGTTCTCGTTTCAACCCGTCAACTAACCCAATTCGATCTATTACAAAACCTCCCACCACCTCCTCCACTGAAAATCTCCCTGAAACTCTTAGCATTCGACAATTAATCGCAGGCATTTCGCCACATTTCGCTCCTCATTAGCCGCAGCACGCGTGCAAGCTCGCTTTCGTCTGCGCGCCAAACTGGGCCAGCGCATCGGCTTTGTATTCCACAGTAGTTTTCCCTTACTATATAGGCACATGACGGAAGCGCTACACTTGCGAAGAGGCTATAGTAAAGTCGTCTCTCCCTTGCGCAACGCCCGCAGGTGAAAGCACCCGCGGCGCTCGTTTGTATATAGGAAAAATATTGTCCACCACATGCTATACGACAATTATCTTTATTTTTCTGTGATGTCACGTGCGCCCACGGACGTTGTAATGGATGAAGGCGGTGGGAATTATTGGACCGGATGATTGAGATGTGTGTGGTATTATGTTGTGAGAGATTTTTCGGGGTTTTCATATATAAGTGGCTGTTACGGAGCATTACGAGCGTATTTCGGGCATGCCATCGTTTAGTGCAATTGACGATGCTGTATATGTAGATTTTATTATTTAGTATAAAAGGATTGAGGTTCTTGGGGTTTTTCTTGCAGAATCATTGTGTTGATTTTTAGAGTAAAGTAAATGAAAAAGAAATTGAAATCAGTGCAGTATTAATCAATTTTCTTCTGATACATGAATTTCAGAGTTTGATATATAATTCGATAAACATAAGTTTCTTTTGGAATACTTGGCAGTTAATTCTTAATACTCCATTTAATATTCCGAAAAATACAGAAAATCATAGGTATTTATTATTCTTTCTAATCATAAGCTATTCGATGATCTTGGATTAAAATCAGTCCCAAAATAAGTTTTTCCAACACCGTCCCCGCTATATCCACAATTCAATTACGATTTTCAACAGACAATAACACATGTACCATAACACCATTATAATCCGCACGCGCAGCACAGTCCAGCGCATCGCGCTTTTGTCATTGCGATTTGCGAGCGTCCGGCGCCCAAGTCACGCGCTCGCGTTTATAATGTCGGGCGAAACTTTTCCCGTCCGGGTTCACATATATTCTTCGGGCGACCTGGTCACGTACGCGCTACGCGACTTGTACATCAGCGCACTCCGTATAGCAATACAATGGGACTCTTCACCTGGCATTCGTATAAATACGTCGGTACGATGTCATCCGGACATCAGTCGTCGTCTCCTCGGCTCAGAGTTTCAGTTCACTCTACAACCTCGTGCCCCAAGCAAGCAAGCAAGACGGAAATGGCAGCCAAGGTGATGATCATCGATTTTTATCGTTAATTATCGTTAATTAACTAGTGAACGGTTTTGGTATCGAGATACACGAGAACGGGAGTACTTTAGTGAAATAGTGGTAATTCTGTGACAAAGTTTGGAAGGTTTCAGCGCCAGTGTTGTATATCAAATATCGTGCCGTATCGGAGTTTTGCAATTTTAAGCTGGATTACTGATATACAGTTCAGCTAAAAAATTAAGCAATATCTACAATTAATCGTTACCGAAAATTAATTTCCAAATTTAATAAATTGCTATATATATTCCTGGTTCTACTGGTGTGTAGATAATGGACAACTGAATCTAGAAATCGATGTCTCATATAATGAACGGAATAAATTATTGCATTATTCGATCATAATACGTGTACGATTAAAAGCTTCCGACAAACACCGTGGTAAATAATCAGTAAGATCTACATCAATCGATAAAGTGGTACCAATTATCGCAGGCGAATTTCTACTTTACCAGCTTCAAGTTCCACTTTTTCCGCACACTCGCCATTTACCTCCGACGATGATCACTTGAACCGCTTACTTTCAATAATACTTGTAACCGTCATTATCCTCTTTTATCAATCGCTCACTAGATAATAGCAGGAACACTTGTCAAAGCTATATAACTACCAAATCTAACCATGTACGAACAAATTCTTCTCGTTTACAGATTATTACGTCTCTCGTCCTCATCGCCAGCCTCGCTCTCGCCCGGGCCAGCGTCATCCCAGCTCCAGTCGCATTTGGCGGCCCCGTAGCAGCGCCCGTCCCCGTCCTGACCAAGGTCGGCGAGTACGATCCTCACCCACAGTACAGCTATGCCTACGATGTACAGGACGCTCTGACTGGTGACTCTAAGGCCCAGTACGAGACCCGCGACGGCGATGTAGTCCAGGGCAGCTACTCTCTCATCGAGGCTGACGGCTCGCGGCGCGTTGTAGAATACACAGCCGACCCCATCCACGGATTCAACGCGGTCGTGCACCGTGAGCCAGCGGTGATCAAGGCCGTGCCCGCGGCTGTTGCCTTCAAAGCCCATCCTTTCTTATAGAGATGGTTGAGATTAGAGCATTGTAGAGAACGTTCCCCATCCTCCTTAGCCGCCTAGTCCCCTAGTCAAGTGCGATACGTGTATATATACGAGGTTAATATATTATATTTGCGAGTAGATGCTGAGATTAATGTAGTAGTTGCTGCTGGTAACAGCGATGATATTATATATATGTATGCTTTGTACGACGACGAATGTATAATCATTGTATGCTGATTATATATTAAATTTTTTTTACGAATCATATTATTTTAATTAACATTCATTACACCTTTCTTCCCTTTTCCTATGCCTAATAACTGAGCTATTATTATTACAAAAATTTATGAGAACATGAAAATTATGTTTACAAAACGAATCATGTCACAATACTCAATTTGTTTAACTCTTTGAAGCATGATTTTTTTCGAAAAAAACGTGATTTTTTATGTTTCGCTATATTTATAAATGTTATATTATAAACAATTATGTCAATTAAACTGTATTTTTATGCTCTTTCATCACTAAAGTAATTGAAAATTAGAAAAACCCAAATATGAATACATTAGCAACTAATTAAATGTAGTCATAATCCGAAGAAACCGAGGTGGTAACGTTGTTACCACCGCTTGCTTAAAGGGTTAAGAAAATAAGACAATTCTTTTATGAAAGTATTATGAAGAAAAGTATCAAACTAAAGATTAAAATTAAAAAAAATAGAGAATACTAAATATCTTGGAGTTACTATTGATTGTAATATGAGATGGGAAAAACATATAAATAACATATAC
>JAYJLV010002019.1:0-10481 GCA_036873485.1 Torymus texanus | reverse complement strand
TCAATGTCAAAGTTTGACTTTTATACGTAGGTTCTTATGGGAAATACCTTGGAAAATACAAATCACTTAGGATGCGAGTCTTAACAAATGATAAGAATGAGATAAAAAGCTAGTAACAATATAGTAATTGTATGTGAGAATATTTATACAAAATTTCAGCGACTGAGTACTGGAGGAAAATGAAGATAACACACCAAGTTCGTTGGCTGTCGGAGGGGCTACGCGATGAGCTGCATCGCGGTGCGGGGAGCGAGGGGACCCCCTCTCTCCATACCCCGCGCGCGGAGAGCTAACCAGCCTCCTTAAGTTTTTCGAAATCATCAATCATTAGATTGAACTTGATCACTACGGGGATGATTAGGATAATAACGCCGCAAAAGCTTTAAAAAATAACTGTAGATTACGCTGGAGGAGTTTAAGAAAATGACTAAAAGACTATAATAGGTCTAAGAAAAGCAACAATTTAACTGATATAGAAGCTTTTATAGAAGCTTCCTCTTAAAAAGAATGTGCAAGAAGATGATTTAAACAGACATAATAACTATTTCTTGTAAGAACGAATATATTTATTATGAAAATGAAGCTAATGGCAGTCTATGCTTATTGATTTGACAGTTGAAGCTGATGGAAATGTCTGCCTAGGTCAATAATAAATTAAAGAACAAACTTAAGTTTTTACTTTAATTTATTAACATATTTCGAGAAAGAACAACGTTTCGGATAAACTGTCTTATCCCTCTTCAGGAACTTAACAATATTATTCACATTATTTTATAACATATACCAACACGCTTAATATTTAAACAATAAAACAATCTTACTTACATTATTCGTCAATTAAAATTAAAACTATGTGTAAGTGGTTACGTGTGCCACCAGTCAATGATTTAGGGGTCTTGACTATATGTAAATACGGAAAACACACGGATGACACACATGTACATATGAAAATATATATAAGGCCATAGTCAAGACCCCGAAATCATTGACTGGTGGCACACGTAACCACTTACACATAGTTTTAATTTTAATTGACGAATATTGTAAGTAAGATTGTTTTATTGTTTAAATATTAAGCGTGTTGGTATATGTTATAAAATAATGCGAATAATATTGTTATAGTACCTGAAGAGGGATAAGGAAGTTTATCGGAAACGTTGTTTTTTTCCAAATATGTCAATAAATTGAAGTAAAAACTTATGTTTGTTTCTTTAATTTATTATTGACCTAGGCAGACATGGCCATCAGCTTCAACTATCAAATTAATTAACATAGACTGCCATTAGCTTCATTTTGATAATTACACTAATAAATTATTTAAAAGCTATTATTATAACCGCACTACATAAAAAATAATTCTTTATTTTCATAAACTTTTCATTATTTTTTTTTAATTTTGCACTCGTTACACCATTTTTAATATTTATTAATTATTTATTAATAACCTAGAATAGACTACGCAAACGCAACAAACAATCTAATTAGAATCACGAAATCCAAAATATCATTAAATATATAATTTAATAGGTTCTCTCGATGAGTCTAAAGTACCGACATAATATCCCTTACACCAAAATCACCGAATCTACTGTTGCCCACTTTACAAGATCACATCCTCGAGTATATTTCCATAACCAAAAGACGCCTCATGCCCACACGGCTAAATATACTTACCCGTAGTAATATTACACGTGTGGTGTTGATCTGATTAAAGTTTTAATCTGCTTAACCGATGAACCCTCTCACCTCTACGCTGTGGCATAACGCCGTTATTCAGTTAAGGATAAGTTATTTTCCACGTGGTTTAGCCGCTGAAATGTTAATTAAATCTAGCTCTATACAAATTCATTGCAAACAGAAGGATGAATTAATTTCTTTCAGGCGATGATGATGCGGATTAAAATCAAAGGGGATCGCTTCCGAATAGTTACGGCTTATGTGTGTAGAATGAACGAGAGTTAATATATGGTAGTTTCGTCAGGGAAGAGCGAAAGGTCGGAGGAGAAATATTCGATTTTCGTGCAGCCCGCAAACTGTGTTAGGTTCTAAATTTTGTCGGAAGGTGGGTGGAGAGTCATAGAGGTATCGAATACGCAAGTTAGTTTTTGTTTTTCTATGCTATAATTTTGAGAGATTACGATACTATTATAATAAATATATAAAACTATATACTATTTAATATATATTATAATAAAGTTATAAAACTTATGATGTCGTCAAAATTTCAAAACATAATTGTTAAAAAACGGCCCAGTAGCAGAATTAAAATTATTAATATTATTTTATATTCTATACGAATATAGAGGCCATTAAAAATTTTACGTACGAACAAAAGCGATTTTAAATCTTATGTATTTTTTAATTAGAAAATTCTAGGAAGCTGTTTCTAATATGCATGTTATAATTTATTAAAAAAAAAAAACAGCTGTGTTCAGCTTCCCCCGTTCGCTTCCCTTACCGTCTCGTCAAACTCTCTCTAGTCCAGCCACCTACATGCTTACAACACATACATACGCACACACACAGTCATACAACACGTGAACTTTGTACCCAAGAAACTCATCGCGTCGCTCAACTTTAATGACTTAGCCGCAACAGCTGGACCGACCCAAGCGCAATTGTCGCTCGGGCGCGCTTATGCATAATTCGCGACAGGTGCGTGTACGCCAGCATGGAGCGTTTGCGTTTGTTGGATGAAGTCTGACGGGAAATCAGGGTGAGATTAGCGCACAGTAAACGTGAGAGAGAAAAAGTAAGGGAGGAGGTGTTTCGAAGTGAGATGTAAGTGGGTCAAGACTTTTAGAGATCAGTACAAAATGTTCTTAGAAGTATGTTAAAGCGAAAAGGGCGAATAACAGGATTTACTTTGACTTTATATATATATATATATATATATATATATATATATATAGATGGTAATTTAAAAATATTTAATTGTAGGGAAAACCCTAGAAAGATGGTAGACTCAAAGAAAAACGTTAATAAACACATAACAAAATATTTTTACAGACAAAATATATATTTTTTAAGGTTTTATAATAACGAAAGAGAATATAAAGGAATTATGAGTAAAAATAATGTTAATATAATTTTGTATTAAAACAAAAACACAGAGAGTGTTTCCAGAGATATCAGCTGCACAAGATGAAACACCTTTTGAATTTTCAAAAATATGGACAAAAATCAAAAGAAAATAGATCGTGCATAAGCAGTAAAAAATGTAATAAACAAAAAGTATAAATCAAATTATTACAAGCTAAGTATTCCATTTTGCTCATACCATGTTACTCGACCCAAATACTTTTAATAATTTTTTGAAAATAATTGTCAGTTACAATGAATAGTTTAATTATAACGATCATTTCTTTAAATATAAAAAAAATGTACTATTTATCCGCAGTCTGAACTAAATGACGTAATTAAAATGAACATGTTTACTTATATTGACGAAATTTGTAAGAATCAATTCATATTGGCATATAGTCAACAATGTTGTTATCTATAAATGCCAGTTATTTTTTTAGTATAATTTCTTGTAATATCCACGAAAATTGGGTTCTTCACCTGCTCGGGTTTCCCTTATACTAATAATTTTTTAATTTAAGAATGTTTTCGTATTAAATAGTGAAGTTCAAAGCAAATACTATTCATACATATGAATATAGAATGGAGAATACGCTAAAAGTGTAGAATTGCAACAGATGTGATTGTTAACTACTTTTCAATTTTTTATGAATCAACCTTTTTTAATCTGAAAATAAAAAGAATAGCAAAGTGCATTTTAATAACTTTACTAAAATACGCATTATATGTATTATACCATTTGTTAAACTTTTTATGTTTCCACTTTGACAAGAAAATGCTAATCGAGCTTCATTTATATTTATTATTTATTTTTTTATTTATTCTGTAATAATAGTATGAAAAGAAGAAATAATTGTGTTTTCAAGGCTTTTTGAAACTTTGTCAATTTAAGTAAATATACTGTGGCTAAAGTACACACTTTCGAAGAAAAGGTTAACATTCATTAACCTCACGATCCACCTTTGACAGAACAACATACATCCAAATCCTATTACACGCAAACCAAACTAAACCTCAAAGATAAGTATTTTTAACCATTCGAACGACATTAATTTTCACGTAGCATTCATGCATTTCATTTCAATTAAAATTGAAATTGTTTCACAATGATAATTTAATTTTCTATCAAACACAGCTTCAACCATCCTATCTATTTATCACCTTCCATGCCCACAATACGACGGAAACACACATATCGTAGGTATCACAGAGAATGCCGGATGAACACCAAGAACAGAGAGAGGCTGCATGCGAATAAGTAATGCAATTCGGTATTACGTAAATGACCGGAGGCTCGCTGCTCGCATCCTGCACGCAGCTACTATATACGAGCGAATGCTAATTAGTAGCGAGGCTTTGTAATTTTCTTTTTTTCCCTTTGATAACGTTTTTCACGCACGGCAGTATTCCTCTGTCTCCCTCTTAGCCTTTATTATTCGGAGATGCATTTTCTGTTTGCGGGATTTAATGATTATGCGACGTGCGTCTCACGTTCTTATAAAGTCGACTCGTTTCAGTCGTATATATATGATTCGAAATAATTGACAAATTAATTAAGAAAGTGCTTCGTTATCTTTTTATTGATTGTAGTTATTAATGATGATACTTTTAAAGAATTTTTTGTATGTTAATTAATTTAAATAACTCGGCATTGTTATTTTCTGCACTCTCAATCAAATTAAATAATTACGGGGTATGATTTAATTGAAATCATATTTAACAGCTTCAAAAATGAATTCTTTACCAGAAACGTATATTAACACGAGATATTCATGAAAATTACATTAAAAAATTCTTTTATTTAATATGTATTTTAAATAAGAGAATTAAACGTTATCGAACTAAAATAAAGCAGTATTTATTAATTCACTAACTTATATTACTTACCAACGTCAGTATTAATTCCCGATAAAAAGAAACCTTAAAATTTTATTAATACGAAACCAAACAATCCTTTTTACTTCTGAAAATACATTATTAAATTTCGTATAATGAAAAATAAATAGAATACAAAATACTTTTTACATTAGACTACTAAAAAGCTATCATCAAATTTCGTACACCGTGAAATGAAAAAAACATAAATACTCTTTCCAAATCAGTTATTTTCGTATTTTATATCAAACAACAGTTTCGTCCATTAAAAACTATACCTCTCACATCTTTTTTTCCTGCAAAATCAATGCGAACCCTCATCCTCTTCAAAATTCAAAATCCATTAGTTGTTCATACAACCCCATCTAGCGAAAAACCCTCCCCCCTCGGTTGTCTACCCGTCGTGTGACTAATGAGATCTACGTCTGTCCCGAAAAATATTTTCTACCAAAGTCGAGGTACCGGTATGAGCATCACACGCACGTAGAAAAAGAGTAATAATCGCGGTCACGCGGGTGGCGTTCTTCCCCAGTGTGTCGATCAAGACGGGAATCACGTTGAGTTCCCCCAGGGAGAAAAGGTAGTGGATATATACACGTACGGGATGGAGAACTTCGGGTGCGGAGACGTAAGGGAAATGTGAATTGAGATGAAAGTTGGCGACAGCTACGGAATAGCAATTGTGTGACGTAGAAAATTGTGTGTGAAAAATTATGAAAAGTGATGGATGTTTATAGAGTTTTTTTATGTGAGTTTGGTATAATGCAAAGTGAAAGAAGCGGTAGGTGTTATGTTAAGATTTAGTTATGAATTTTATATTCATTGAGGTGTAAAGTACACGGTACTAAGGTAAAATGAAAATTGGGTAACGACAAAAATTATTATGTGATGAACTGTGTATCAATTTTGAGTTAATTTAATCTTCAAAATTTATTAGAATTTAGAAGATAGCAAAATCTTAATTTTTTTAGAGCAAAAAATAATGATAAATTTTAAATTAATAATTATAATTTAAAGGTTTAAAAAAAGTTTGGTAATCGGCTATGAAAACATTGCTTACTTACTTGAAATTAAAAAAAAAAAGAGTTATTAGCATAACCTACAGTAGCAATAACAAATATAATGAATTACAGGTATATTTTTAAATTCATTTCCTTTCATCCGTTCTATTATAAATCTAATAACAGTATTTATTTCTACGTGCCCTTAGCAGTTAAGAACCATGAAATTTCAATATTTTCTAATTCAAAGCAAACCGATACATGTTATATAGATACAATGAAACCTTTCCTATAAACACTAAAATTTCGCGTACCCACGTAGTGAAACTATGAAAAATAGAATAAACCACCATAGAAACTACAAAAACCTTTCATTCCTCCTCCCACTAAAATCGTTCCCAAAATTTAACGCATCCATACCGGAACACTTAGGACACTCAGAAGAAACGTGCGACCCTAGCGTCGATCGCACGATGAGATACTCTCCTGTGAACTACACACCTTCCTCTTAGAGATGACGAAAGAAATGTGCATGGCTGTTACATTCAGGACGTGAAGATGTTTACGGGATGCCGGAGTTTGAGAGCATCGTCGCTATATACTATACCAGTGTGCATGTGTGTGAGAGAGAGAGAGAGAGAGAGAGAGAGAGAGAGAGAGAGAGAGAGAGAGAGAGAGAGAGAAAGGTACAATTGTTTTCAGCAGAGAGTTTTAAGGAACGGGGAAGAGATAAAAGTTGGTTTGATTTATGGAAGAGCTTCCGTTCTTCTAATGTATGTGGGTCTGTCTGTGCTGGGAAATGTGCTAAAAGTTGGTATTTTAAATGAGAATTTCACGTGTTACAACAATACACCAGTGGATTATTATTGTGATCTTAAGATGTTCAAAAAATGAAAACAAAAAGTTGAAGCACACTCCTGAGAACTGATTTTCCTTATTCTATAACTAATATAGTCCATGAAAATAATTTTGAGCATAGAAAATTAGGATAGTGTTTTGCAGAAAGCTGAAATTCACGTTTGAAGCTCTGAATGTAAAATAAGCGGTTTTTCGTTATTTTCACCAACATGATATGGATAATAATAGGATTTATTTACAAATATTTTATGATTAAAAACTAGAGAAGATGAGCTTTCATTTGCTTTTTTTAAAATTGAAAAATGTTGATTCCTTGCAAAGTTATCCAAGTACAAAGTTGAACATCGAAAATGCGACGAAATATGTATGCAGTCGAACAGTCAATTTCAGGAATTAAACACTGCATTTTTGCTCAAATTTAAACTTTCATAACTTTGCAAGGGATCAACATTTTTGAATTTTAAAAAAAGTATATGAAAAGCCCATTTCTCTAGTCTTATTTTTTATTTTTAAATGGTTCTCAAGTCTTTTCCAAATAAAATGGTTACTTCGATAACTTTGCAAGGAATCCATATTTTTCAATTTTAAAAAAAGCAAATGAAAACTCATCTTCTCTAGTTTTTAATCATAAAAAGTTGTAAGCAAATCCTGTTATTATCCATACCATGTTGATGAAAATAACGAAAAGCCGCTTATTTTACATTCAGAGCTTCAAACGTGAATTTCAGCTTTCTGAAAAACACTATCCTAATTTTCTATGTTCAAAATCATTTTCGTGGACTATATTAGGTATAGAATAAGGAAAATCAGTTCTTAGAGGTGTGCTTCAGCTTTTCTTTTCGTAATTTTTTCAGACAAGTTATGGACAATTTTTTGTGAATTTCTACATATCTCTTCACAGCGCACAGACAAATCCCTAAAAATCCCCCTTCTATATATACATACATCCACTGTATATAACGCACAGTAGAATCATACCGCACGTAAGTGCACTCGTGGTGCAAAAGAGAAATATAAATAGGCGTGAGGATATGATGGGGGATGTAATGCGCGCGAGGGATAAATAAACAGGTAACCACCGCATAGCCGCAAATAAAGGTATACATATACCAGCCAGCGATATGCAGTGAGGATCGTGGTATAATGGGCCACCGGATTGTGGTCGAGTTTATGGGTAGAGGGGAATAGTGTCGTTTTCATGGTAGGTCTGTTTTTATTTTATTATCTGAGAGCCATGCCGAGGTGTGTATAATAGGTATAACGGGTGATAATGAAAAGTCTGGACTGAGGATGGACAATGTGCGGTATGCTTTATAAATATTATATGGAGAATGTTGTGTGTAGTCTCGCGCGCTTCTAATACTATTTGAGAATATTTTTATGGTTGTGTGGAAAGTCTTAATGAATTTTTTAACGCGAATATGTAGATGAACTTGCAGTTTTGAAAATATAAAAGACGTCGTATAAAAGAGTAGTTAAAAATTTACTAAGAGAATGTACCAAGATTCTCCGAGATTTTTTGTACCTCTCACACTCCAAAAAAGCTCGCGTTAGCGTGTAAAGCCCTTTTTAAAAATTCAGTACTGAAAATTCAGACATCCACTTTGCACTACACGACCGATCTCAGCAACAATTCGAAGTAATAAATTATCCAACCGGTGCACTTCAGGATCTCTTTCCACACGCTCCGCAACACCGCAAAACGAAGTAAATCACGTATCACTTACTTTCGACATACTTTCGTAGAAGCGGCTACCATAGCGTGCACACTATACAAAGGCCGCGCAAACTCGCGAAACAAAAGCCAGTATGTGTGTGTGTGTGTGTGTGTGTGTGTGTGTGTGTGTGTGTGTGTGTGTGTATATATATATATAGTATACGCGTACATATATGTATATAGAACGCGTGACGCTTTGGGGATCAGCCTCGTTTAGCTCCGATTTTCCCGTCTCCCGTTCTTATTCGCGCTCCGTTTGCCTCCCCCTACCTTAATTTTCTACCGTGTGCGCGTGGTCGCAATTGAAAGCAATGCGGTTAATCCTTTGTTTCTTGAATCTTCACGAAGATGAAGTAAAACTTGGAAATTTTTTGAACAACGGTTGTGTTATGTCGACTGTAGCTAATGATTAATTAGATTATGGTATTAATTGATGAATGGATTTAACGTAATAAGAAAAGATTAAGGGTGCGATTATTTTTATAAAATAACAATGGTTAGAAATGAAAATGCCTTGTTTTAATTCAATGGTATAATTTGTTGTCATATAGTTGCAAACCAAACATGATTAGCTTATTTATAGACATGTCCCCCCCCTCCCCTTCCGGTCTAGTGACAAATCCGTACACTGTTGCCTGCTAGATCTCGTGTATGCTAATTGAAATGACGATGTTAAATTCAACTGACGAATCGAATGTAAATTCGAGAGAGGATTAGGACGAGAAAGAGGAATGATATATAGCATTCGATTCTGCTGCTGCCAATGTACATGAACCGAAATTAGTTGGAAAATTATTACACGCCTGGTTTGTGAATTTTAATGGAGATTTGTAGAACGTAGTACTGTATAGTAGTGGGAAATGAGTATTGAATTGATTGAAATAATTGAAATCCTTGGAACCAAGGTATTATGTTGTACTCGAGAAACTTCTAGGTTGAAAATCAAATAGTAAAATATAAATCATATCCTCGAGAATGAAAAACTAGACATTATAATCATTGCACATACACCTAGAGCCGACAACTTCTATAGGTGAATAAACTTCTATACAATTAATTATACTATAAATAATTTCAATCAACGAAAAAGAAGAACTAAACTAAAACTGGAACATTATAATTTTTCACTAATATAACTCCACGATCTGTCAACCCACTTTTCCTGAATTTCCTTACAGCATCTGTCCACCCATAGTCCAGTCGACGCATAGCTAAAAATCTTTCCGCCCGCTTTAGTCGTCCCCCGTCACACATACGTTATGAATTTCTCTCGCCTACGCGCTGTAAGTCTTGACCAAGCGTCACGTCTACATAAAGCAGCCGTACGTGAGCGCACAATGCTCTCGACTTTTCAGGTGCAGTTGTCGTCGTCGTCGTCCTAGGCACTTACGTTGACTTTCTCAGACGACTTTTTGATATGTACTCGACAAGGCGCCGCGTGCATGTGCGCTTTCGAAAGTTCTATATAGTTGCAACGAAATGGATATACTATCAACCTCATAACCGAATAATATCTACCTCATAGATACTTTTTTAAAGATATTTTAATACGAAAATATTAAAACACGAAAAATAAGCTCCCAATTAGCTGTTGAGTAACCTAGCAATGTCACATTCGAGAGATTATACATTATATAGGTTCCGTGACTATATATTTTTCTACATAGATATAAGTATTGGATAATTCTTTTCTTATGATTAATTAATTTTCTTGAGGGTTATTTTCTTCAAGAACGAAACCTAATGTTGTCATGAAAGAACCACCTTAAGTTGGCGTCTTCAATAGGTGTTGAACATCTGCGAGTCCAAATGCTCTTTTCTGTATATCGTCAGGACAGTCTGCAATTATATTGTGGGGTTTTTCATTTTTCTAGCATAAGTGTTTAAGGTAATAAAAATAAAGGTTTAAGGTAATAAAATCATTTTGCTCGTACGTGCGAAACGAT
>JAYJLV010001998.1:0-10483 GCA_036873485.1 Torymus texanus | reverse complement strand
ATCCATCGATTCCTATCGAAAATAGCAGTTTTTGTTACATATATAGGAAAATTTCCTACGAAATTTTTCTCAGTGTATAAGAATATATTTTAGTATCATTGGTTTTTCGTTGTTATACATAAAATTATTGAAAATTAACTTCCGCAAGTTAATATGTTTAAAAATAGCAAAATCACCCAACACTTACATTAACAAATACTTTTACAACTCTACAACAACCGCACAAATTGTAAATATCACTATTACCAATCGACTTCCAACGAAAACCAACATATCCGCACGCATTTTATCTGGACACAGACCATCTGGAACCTCGGCATCGACATCGGAACTCGCCTTGGCTCAGCTCCAAACTCACTCTCACAGCCGCAGCAGGCATTCCTCTCCGACTATTCGGCACGCGTCTTTGTTTCTCGCGCTTGCGCCCTTTTGAAAGCAATGTGGTATGCTTGGCTGTTTATACGCAGTATAGTCGGATCGTATTGTCTTGCGCGTGTGCGATGATTTGCGAGGACACCTTAGTGCGAGGTTTGGTAAATGGGTAGTGGTGGGTGTATAGATTATGGTAGTGGTTATGATGTGACTGATGAAAAATGGTTGGGTTTTGTATGTGTAGTTGTTGTGAATTTTCAATGTGAAAGATTTATGGTGTGTGAAATTATTGATTTAATTGGTAGCTTGAAATTAAGTGTGTTCATTTTTCGCAAATGGTTTTTTTTTGTAACTGTGATAATCTCTGAGATTTATATCTAATTGTATATTTTTGCTGTACATAATTAAATATATTTTTACTGGATAGTGAATCTAATTCGTATTTAATAGGAGATATTTTAATAATATGAATGCTTTAATGAACGTTGAAAATATTTTCAATTCATATCTCATAAAACTGAACTATCAATAATTTATATATTTTTATACATATTTTTATTAAAATTTATATTATGTTACTAATTACTTATTAATAATACTTAGACAATTGAAGATGAGTATATATTATAAATATATTTTCTGAAAGAAAAATCAGACAAGATTATTATAATCCCACACACTTTTATGAAACTTACTAATCATCAACCGACATTTTTACGCAACTTATCAATTCTCAACTTCTTCCCTTTATCTCGAAAATCTCAAGCCTTCCCCATACCTCGCAATACACTTCCGGCTGCCCATAAATTTCGTCGCTACCGTTGTCCCTCCCTTCCCGCACGCGCGTTTGCGAACTATCTCTCTCTCTCTCTGGCGCGAGTTTGGCACGTTCCTCGGCGTCGCCGAGGAATTAGCGCCGCGACGTCGTACTCTGCATTGTTGCGGATGTATCGACCATCAGGACAATAGGGAAACTCGGCTACAAGCGCGTTTGTCTTTCCCCACCTTGGATTTCGTTTTGCCACGTATGTATGTGTATGTATGTGTGTTGGTTGGGTTGGGGTAGATGGAGATTGGGGTTTCGAAGGGTTGAATAAATTAATTATTGGCAGAGAGAGTGGAAAATGAAAGTTTGGAAGGTTTTTGGTAACGATGAGTGGATTTATGTGGAAAATGTATTTTTTATCTTTAGGTACTCGGGCGAAGAAAAATTACTGTTTTGTTTGTATCTAGTAAAGGAGAATTGTTTTGAATAAATTTTCAACTTTACCGAATTTCTAGTGTTGTTTTTACAAATAAACTATAACATTTACTTTGAATAATTTTTATTATATATTAAATGGCAAGTATTCTAGAATGGTTCGGCCTTTTTTCCTAGAATAAGATAATAATAGTAATTTGAAGTTTTTCTCTAGTAATGGAGCCTTGTAATATTATAAAAATTTATGCAGAGAAAGCAGGTGACATTATCAGTAGGAATTTATCAGTACGTTATCGCAAAATAGTTTATATTGGTATTTTTTTTAATTACATCGACAGGTCCGAAGAATTTATTGAGAAAATGTTACCACAAAATTTAATTAACAAAGATTGAATGATAGCCAAACCTTTTTGATTATTATACTTTCTAATCAGAAAATAATCAGATTAAAGCATAAATAATTAATATAAATGAATAATTGTTATAAGCAAAAAAAAGATTTCACGAAAGACTCCATTAATGACTACGTTATTCCTGAAAGTTTTAATCTTAGCGAATCCTATAGGTTTTTCTTTATCCGTATTTATTCGTTTCTTTTAAGCCTCCACTTTTAATTAAAGTTCGAAACCTAAATGCATTCACATTTCCTTATTGAGCGGAAAATAAATTTCAAAGAAGTTAAATGAAAACGCACTGTATATACCGAGTTCGAAAAGAAACTGTTCATCAGTACTTAAACGAGACAATTTTAACGAATTAGTTTTATATTAATCCTAGAAAAAAGTTAAAGTTAAAATTTGTTAGAAGATAAAACGATGTAATATATAACGCTCTAGATTAAAAGCTTAATGAACAAACGGCTTCGTTTAAGCTTTGAATTTATTTTCAATTTACTACCTGTCAAGCGTAATGGTAGATAATTGCTGCTTAAATTTTATTAACTTTATAATAATGCTTGCGTGTAAATTATTTATGCGTAAAACAATGTCTAAATTTGAGAATATTTCAAGAACATATTTTATCTAATATTTCGTTTCAATAAACTTAGTAATAATAAAAAATTATTTTTTTGTTGCAGGTAAGATTATTTTACCGCAAACCGCAATGGCATTATTATTGGTAAGTCCATAGTGAACAACAGTTATTGATTCGGTTATATATAAACTTTTTCATTCGCAAGTTGAGTAGATATAAAAATAAAGTTTTGAATCAGCTCTTCAAATATCAAAGGAAAGTCAAAGGAGGCAACAAAAATGCTATACTACAAAGTTGCAATCTACAATACTCAAGCAAATTAGATGAATTAAAGTTAAAGTCAAGCATAATATTATCTTTTTGACAAATTTACTTGTGTGTAACCTAATACAAATCAAAATTAATGAATACTTCTAGCATGTAACACTTTGATAGGTCTGAAGTTTGCAACGTTGAAGTGCAACGAAATAAAAAAATAATTAATTTTTCTTTATTGTTATGCTAGTTAATATTAACTTTGTGCACAGATTTAGAGTCTTATAATATAAAATAATTTTGTAACAAAAGTTTAATCGAAATTTTGCACTTGTTAATAATTTTAATTAATTGTAAGAAATGATTTCGTTGCATACACTTTGAATACTGAATAATACTTTACTCCACATGTCTTGAAATATCAAAGCACAGCAAACAATTACTTTTATTAATGCCTCAATCAAAGCCATTGTTCGACAAGTACCAATTGAACCAAAGGACCTTATAATCTAAAATTAAACATTCCCTATAGTGTAGCAAATTGTCGCATTCCTCATCATCCGCCCTTCCTTCATCACATAAGACACACATACAGAGAAGCGTACATACAACCAGACTCGCAAAGGTCAAGAACCGAGTGTCGACAATCGGGCTTCCCCCCCTTCATGCCGAACGTACACCGCACCTTGCAATTACGCAGGCAAAGCGTGCGCTCGCACAAAAAGGTTCCGCCCCGCCCCCGCGCCTCGGATTTCAAATCCACACCGGCAATATCGCGTTACGCGTCGATCGATCGAGAAAAAGACTCGCCCAGAGAGAGAAAGAGAGTGAGAGAGATGAAGGCACGGATAGGTCGCACGCGGCTCTGCGAATCGCGCTGTCATCGGCTCGTCGAGAAAACGTACACGCCTATATGCGCGATCATCGCTCTTGATTTCGTTCAACGCTACGTGGAGGTCTAAGACGCCATCAGGGTACAAGGGAGATGTATTAGCGGAAGTGTACAGCACAGTATGTGTGTACGGAAGAACAGTTGCCTGAGGTGAAGGGATGAGTGTTTACGAAGAAAAACAGTAGTTTGATTTACGATGCCAAGTGTGCGAGAGGCTGATATCGCTGTCGATGGATTTTTAATTGAATTCGTTGAAGGCTGGTGCGGGTGTTGGGTTGCGATGCTGGCTAGGGGCTTGATGTGTGTGTAAAAGATGGATTGATAATAAGCTGATCGAAGTCGTTCGATTTTATGCAGTGGGGTGAAACCACTGTCAATTGGATTAATTGATCGAAGTGTTTAACGTTTCTGGACAATGTTGCTGGAGGATTCTGAACTTGATGGTTTTCTCGTTATTTGTATAGATGATGTGGTTAAAAGTATGTGAATGTAGATAATGGTACATTTTCGAGAATTTCAGAATAACCTTAGCAGCTAAACAATAATTAGCCTTTACATGGATTTCTTTAGCACGGAAGATACTAACTTATAAAGGTTAATAATATACATAATGGCAATAATGGATGGAGGCTTTGGCACTCAATTTTTTAGTCCGGTTCGGTACTTAGCTCGTTAGAAAAGCGTTTATATATGCATATTAAGTAATAATATTAAGAACGTTTTCATAATCGCTTAGCTCAGTGTATAAGGGAGAAGAATTAATCCAATTTGGAACGCTAACACTATTTAACAATTAAATGCTTAAATGACTCAGAACTTATCAGTACAGTTTACAATAATAAACTTAAATAATAGATCATGTCCATATTATGTTAATGTCACCTCTGCAAACTATAAGTAATTACTTTGGAGCTAAACCTAGCAGGAATTTATGCTATTTTCTCTCTGAAAATATGAAAATAGTCATTTTTGCGTGGGGGAATATCCTTTGTAATAGCTGAATCGTAAGATATTTTACTCAAGTGCAAGCGCGCACATATACACACACACACAAGTTGCAACCGCTTGTTACCTCATCTTGATGAAAGTTTAGAATGGCTTTAACACTTGACTGGGAGAACTTTGTGGAACGACGATAACACTGATGCTATTGTTTCGAATTTACTGAACAGTGAACGAGAAGTAACTTTGCGGTAGTTGGATATTGTTATTAAGGACTCTTGAACTATTCCTTCCAAGAGATCTTATACAACATTCTTTTGTGTGTGCACTCGGCTGCATTGTCTCTCTCTCTCTTCCATTCTGTTTTACAGGACAGCAACTTTTTCAGTTATAAAATTTGGCTAAATAACGAAAACTTTGAGAAAATGTGGTAGCATTATGATAAACTTTCGACGAGACACTTGAAATTTTGCATACTTGAATAAATATTTGAAATACGTGCTGTACTCTTGAACAGCATGTCTAAAATACAAGACTGTGGACGAAATTATGTTGTTTATTTATCATCCTAGTGAATAATTTTCAATATCTTTCTAAACGTTACTAATACTGAAACTAATAATAGACTATGAAAATCGTCATTTTTGTCTAGTCGCTTCCTAACATTCCCAAACCACAGCGAACCACGACGAACCTTCCGCAACCACTTTTTCTATATCCCACTCTCACCGAGTTAATCCCACACCCACACACATACACACATACACACCCATCTATCCGCGTATCTGCCCACATCCAGCGGCGCATTAGCCTCTCGCACGCTCACGATAAGCTCAACTCTCTCTCTCTCTCTCCCTACCATTTTTTCTCTTCTTTGTTCGGGGGTGGAGCACGAAGAGCTCGCAACGCCGCCGCGCGATCGATGCCATTGTGGCATACAGCACACGCGCATATAATGGCAATCGGCGCGGCGCTCTTGCTGAATGGCGATTTAATATCCGCCGCTTATCGCGCCGCGCACGCGTGATCTTTTGTTTCTCCCTGCGCGGTGTTCCTTTTTTTTTCTTTTTTTTTGTTAGAAGAGAAGAGGTGTGCCGCAATGGGTGAAAGGATGCGAGCAGTGATCGTATCGTAGCGTGGCAATGAGTGTCGATGAGTCATTTGTGAGAAACGAGGGTTTGTCAGGGTTTTTTTCCAGTGGTTGTACTGTAGAGGTTGTGTTGGAGTGATTGAATTCGCTGTGAGTGAGTTTTGAATGGGACGCAAATAAGACAGTTAAATGGATGTAGGATTGGGTATCGTATATTCAATCCTTAGTATGTAGGGTTTTCTTTGATTTGTGCTGGTATAGTAATAACCGTAGAATTATTCCGACGCTGTTATTAACAACTTAGAATTTTTCACTTCTTTTGTACGATTTAATTTGCAATTATCACTTCTTTAGATATTTTTGCTGGTACAGAAAATATTAAGTAACTAAACGAGCAATCATAAGTTTATTACAGAGTTTAGAGGTGATCTACGTGCATTGTATCATTTACATTCTCATGATTCGATGATAAAAACATCAAAAGCTTTCTTTTCACAATAAATGCTTTAGCAACATTTTTCTAAGGGACCGCGAATCTCATTACGGAACACCTGTTGCACAAAACATCGAAATCAAATAACAATCGAAGATACCCTTTTTTGCAAAAACTCACTATTTATCATCCATCTAAAAACATTCGAAGATCCTAATCTTTCAAAGCTCCTCCTGCGTACAGAGAAAGAAAAGAGGAAAAGAAACGAAAGAAGCTCTGCACTCCATTACAAAAGCTCAATTTTCCGGCCAATTCCCACGTCCCTGAGAGCCAGGACCTAGGCGGACCGAAAAAGCGGAAAAGGACCATCGGACCTCTCCTTCGACAAGCGACTCTCGCCGATGTCGTCGTCGACGACGTCGATGAAAATCCAACGACGAAGCAGCAGCAGCAGTAGTCAGCTCTTTTCCTTCTTTTTCACTCGCCACCGGGACATCAAACGCCTCCTCTCGTCCGGCGAAACGAGCGAAAGAAAGAGGGCAAGAGAGAAAGAGAGCAAGAGAGAAAGAGAGCAAGAGAGAGAGGAAGAGATAGAGAGAGAGAGAGAGAGCGAGAGTACACGGGAACGGCGGACCGAATCGGACCTTTCGACGGAACAAGCGCGGCGGAAACAATGTCGTTGTCGTCGTCGAGCGGAGAGAGCTGGAATTTAATAAGTCATATTGGCGAAATTTCGTTGTTCGAGCTGGGTGGCCTGCGACTGGAACGTCTGGTAAACTGTCGAGAAACATTACTAACGGTCAGCGTAGAATATAATCTGACGTTATAAAGTGGTTCCTATTGAGGCTCACCGTCGAATTTACAATTTTATATTATTGTTGAGAAAAGAAAAGATTTCTAGAATATTCAGAATAAGATATTGTATAGTATCCTAAAATAATTAAGTTTTAATATTAATTGGTTATAAATATCTTAAAATTTTGAATGTGTGATAACTGTATCGGCTATTGGAAACAATTCGATTAGTGCGCGAACTTATAAAACACTTCATAGTCACTTTATTAGAAATCTTGATGCTTAGAAAGAAACTTATAACGTTGTTTTAATATTATAAAAAATATTTTTTAATAACAAACAATCCGCAATTAATCAACCTTTATAAATGAATCGTAATTTACTCTCTTCAATAATGATAATATCGCACAGTATAATTTAAAAAAAGTAGATCTGTTTCTAGAATTATCATAGTTATTAAGCTAATTATGCAGTATAATTCAGTCTTTTGTCTGAAATTTACCTTTTTAGTACTTCATAATGATATCATACTTGAAATTCACATATAAAATGTGCTTGTAAGTCAAGAAAAAAATCTTACACACTTCTTTTACAATAATATTAAGAATAATAGTAATTTCGTTTGATAAAACTATCAAATATATTAAATTCGAAATTAAAAATGCATTCATGCAACACTTCTATATCAGGCCAAAACACACGGCACCTCAATAACACCTCTATTAATTCAATCCACTCGCGCCTTCGTTAGTTTCATCGCAATCTTCTAAATCAAATCCCTTTATTCAGGCCCCACCTCCACAAAAACTCGGCCAACCTCCTCATCAGCCAAAACTTCCACAATCTCGCAGGGCTACTCGCAATCTTTCGAAAAGAACGGGAGGGACAATGCCCGGCTACGACACACATACACACATACACATAGATCCCTTGGGTCCGGTCTGGTCATGCTCGAGGGGATCAAAAGCTCTCATAATCCTCCGCTGCTTAATAGCTCCGACCGTCCCTCGAGTCGGCGTTCGAATTGCGGAGCGTAGAAAGCCAGAGGGAAAGAGAGAGAGAGAGAGAGAGAGAGAGAGAGAGAGAGAGAGAAGGAAAGGGTTTTAGGGATGAGGATCGAAATGGTTGTTTTGGTAAAGGTTGGACGAAGCGATGTGTGACAGGTGGGACGGAAAGAGGTCGAGGATGATGTTTGGCTGTCTTTCTACAGGATGGTGTTTTTTTTTGTCGTTAGGAGGTTGATTGGCTGTGATTGGACAGGATATGTAGTACGTTAAACTTGTACGTTTTATTCAGGTGTAAGATAATTTTGTATTAGATTGGGGGATCCGATCTTATTTTTTAAATATAATTATTAATATATTTTGTATGCTCCAAAACAAAAACTTTTTATAACTCATTCAAAGTACTTAAACTACATACTTTGATAAATCATTATTTGTATCGTAAACTGAACCAATACAAACATTTTATTTTCCTAAAATTGTGGGTCTCCCAATACACTTCTAATAAAACGTCAGCATTTTCTGGACCCTTTCGATAACAGCCGTCCTATTCACGGGAACAAATCGAGCGTTAACAATCATAGGGTCTTAACACGACCCGTCACAACTATTTGCTGATCCCGTAATGACGTCGTACCGTTTAGGGTAGTAATTGGTTCACGAAATGCTTTCCATAGCATAAGATTAAACGTTATTTACTGTTTGGTGGCAAATGTAGAAATAAAACTGGAAATTATAAATATTAATGTTAGCCAAAGATCATGTATTTCACATTTGTACATTTTTATATGGAATCCGAACTTCAAAAAGCATTTTTACGTTAGTCTTTTATAAGTAACTAAATGCTGGTAGAAAATATTTTCTACCTATTAAATGGTCATTTACATTAGGAAGTGGCCATAAAATGGTCATTTCGATTATCTAGTTTTTGGCCCCCGATGAAACGCTTTTTCTCCTAATATTCAAACATTTAATAGATTGTAAAATAGAATGATTTTATCGAAGATTTGTACAAGCTAGTTTTTTTAGTGAATAAAAGCCTTGTTATAATGGAGAAGAGTGAGAGAAACAGAAAATAATGACAATAAAGACACTTTTTTTAAATATCTATGAGAGGACTATAGTAAATGCTTTTTTGGCTTTTATATGTTGTTTATAGTTTAGTAAACTATCAGTTAAAGTTGGATATTTTCCAATTTAATGTCAAATTCGTTAGAAAAATTAAAAAGAAAATTTTGAGGTTATGTCATTCTAGTCCCAATCTATTAAATGTGAGAATAATAGGAGAAAAAGCGTTTCATCGCAGGCAATTAACTGTCCATTTTTCCTACCCATTTACTAGGATTCTGGTCATTTCGCGATAGACGAATTTCTACCAGGGAATCCATTGTAAATTTATACACTAAATATTTATGCACCAGCTTAGGAACCTTGGTAACAAGAAAAAACTATACTGCATACATTGTTGAAATGCTAATTCACTCACAAGGAGAACTTCTCAAATTCATGATTCGGAGTTGAGAAGCTCTTCATATCAAATGTTTCACACAAACGAAATTTCCCCGCATCCTAAAAATCATTAACCTCGCTTTACGCTCAACTACAAACCATCTCACTTTCCTATACATATACATATACGCATTACCAGTTCCATCCAGCAATTCCAAACCTCGCAGTACTTTCTCTATCTCGCAGGGCAAAACTCTTGCAGACGTTGCCGCTACTGCTGCTGTTCTCTCGGACAGCTACTCGCTCGCTAGCGGAAATTCCGGGCGAGTTGGCCGGAGTCCTTCGCTCCCCGAGAAGATGAATTCCCCCGATAATCTCCCGATGGAATCGAATTCGGATCAAAGCAGGCGGGGGCAGCGACCGTCTGGCCTAATTCCTGGGCTACACGCGCTTTGGTAATAACTCGATTGGGGTGTAGCTGGACGGCGCGATGGTGCTGTGAGCTTTCTTTTAAGGTCTGGAGATTGATGGGTTGGTTATGGTTTTGGAAGGCAGTGTTAGGAGGAAGTCTTATTGCGGTTGTGGTGTGAGTATAATGCTTTCGTAGTAATTTTAGATGAGCATATAATATTTATATGTTTGTTTTATAATAAGTCACGAAAAATTGCATTAATTAAAACATTGTAAACATAAATTATGAAATAAAGTAAATCTGTCAAGCATGGTTTTTCAGCAGAGGAATGACAAAATTTTAGTAATCCTTCTATACGAATCATAAAATCCATTAAACATCAGAGAACATGTTCGATTAATGTTTCTTTCAAACTTTCATCAACCAAAAAGAATTGTGAATGAAAAGATTAAGTAATAATTTTGATTCTATATTATAAAACTTCAATATACTATAATTTGATAAACTTCTTTATAAAGTAATTAATTGAATGGTAATGTTCAATTACTGAAAAATGACTATTAAGTGTTAAAACTAATTACACAGTCACACAAAAAAAAGAAAGTGGTCAAACCGAGAGCACTGACTATCATATCCTTATGTATTTTGATGGGCTGATCTCAA
>JAYJLV010001987.1:0-10484 GCA_036873485.1 Torymus texanus | reverse complement strand
CAGGAAGAACAAATAATGGATGATATTTATGGGAGAACTTTAAATCATAAAAGTCAAGTTTAGAAAAATAAGAAGTTACTAATTTAATTTTGTAGAAACTGCTACTATTAGAAAATGAAAATCTAATGCTGATGAGTTATAAAAAAACATCGAACCAGAAATTCTTATAAAACCAATAACTTCTGAAGATTGTCTCATATAAAATAATGAAAGTGATCCAAGTGAGAAAACAATTAAGTTTTTATTTTGAGTCATAGGAATTACAAAAAAATGTAAGAGTCTATAAAATGTTTTTATGGAGATTCTAGTCAGAAGGAGAATCATAAATGAGAAATGTTGAAATGGAGAAGGGTTGATGTGTCAGTGAAAAAAAATAACACAAATTCCTTCTACAAGCAAGATTTACAACATTTAAATTATGATTTATTATCAATAGCAGGACTTCTACTTTTTAAACAAAATCTCAACAATTACCACAAGAAGAACACCAACTGCAATAAGAAAATGATACAAAAGAGATTTGTAATGAAAAAATAATGTTTACTGCTTCTGAAAGTGATTGAGACGAACAAAGCAGTAGCATGTCAAGGGATTCTTCAGATAATAATATTTATAATGAAGAAAATAATGAAAAAACAGAATTTACGGCTTCTGAAGGTGATTTAGATAAACAAAGCTGTAGCGAGTCAAGTGATTCTTCAGATAATAATATTCGCAATGCAGAAAATAATGAAAAAAAAAGTATTTAATGTTTCTGAAAGTTATTTAAATGAAAATGTGTTTCACAAAATAATATTCGAAATGAAGAATCTATACATCTCAAGCAAGAAATTACTGTTAACATTTATATAATGCTAAATGTTTCATATTTTCTACAGCTATTGTCAATGTCTATATAATGAAGTATCAGAAATGTTGTCATACGATTGGGACCACTGTGAGATAGAGTGGTTTCTCTTTGTATGTGTTGGTATAATGATACCTCCAAAAGGTAAATGGTATTATCTTCAGACTGTAGAAGAAGTTTAGGTATACCTGATTAAATAGATGAATTAGGAAATGAAAATACAAAATAAACAATACCTTTTTGAGAGCAATTTTTTTTTACCAGACTTTCTTAGAAAGGAAAATAAATATGCTATGTCGAACATTTTTAAGTTGATTGCTTCTATTTTTAGATTTGACTATGAATGCAACAACAACAATATGGAGAAGATAGCATTAAAAGTGTGACATAGAATAAAATATATAAATCATATGGACATCTTAGCTAAAACTGAAGCAAATTTATAAAACTCATTCCTGATATTGGTGCTACTGTATTATGTGTTAAATACTGTAAATGTATGAGAGCATCCTGTGTAGTAATATAGCTTATACAGCGGTACAAATTCTTTTTCATTATTGCTTTTTTTTGTTAGAATTTTAATGACAAAATGATGTTAAGTTATAAGATATAATTTATTGAAAATAAAATTCTTTATGAGTCATATTTTGCCAAAATCAGACGTGCAATTTTGTATAAATTCAAAAGTTTGTTTTTATGTTAAAATAATATATCTTACTATCTTAGACGAAGACTAGCAGAATTGTTAGATACAATTTCATACATGGCAGCATTATTTATAGAATAATTCTTCTATATAGTGTAACCCGCGGTCGGGCTGCGGGCTATTAATTACTGGGGGGAGGAGGGGTTCTAAATAAATGAGTTAAAGTACACTGTTATTTAATACCAAATCGGAACTTTATTTGATTAAACTAGGGCGCCAGCCGCCTACGCGGCACGTTGCATGAGACGATCTCTACAGGGGGAATTTCGCGGGTCTATAACGCTTATATACATCGCCCCGACGCGATGCTCGTATCCTGGGGAATATCGGTACTCGCACTTAGTTCGCGGCACTCTATATTATACGCGGTCGCACAAACACTTGGTAGCAAGAGGGGACGAAGGAACGGGGTCCAGACAAGGTTCCTCACTTACAATTATCTCGAGCTCTCCACACGTAAACTTGTCGTGCTACGGCTGGTGGTCGGGCCTGCTGACGGAATCGTGAGCTGCGGCGTGTACGACGGCGTGGTGCCTGGAGAAGCGAAGTTGTGACTGTGAGGTGGACGACGGCGTGGTGCTTGGTTTCTTCCAGGTGCTACGCCCACAGGAGAGTGACTCATGTCTGTGCTCCGTCAGTGCCTCGCACCTTCGTCTTCATCCTGCCGCATGCTCGTGCGCGGCGCGCATGCGTAGGTGGCGGAAAACCCCGAGCGCAGCCGAGCGAGTGCGACGATTTAGCGAGTGCCGTAGTCGCGGCAGTATTTACGTGTGCCGTAGCCGTCTGTTGCTGTCTCTGTTCCTGGTGCCGTCGAAGTGCGATTTTGCTGGCTTTCGGAGATGGGCCCTGGCATGGAGTTGACAGGCCATAGGTCAGGATCTCTACTTTTTCAGGGGTCTCCATGGGTTCTTCGCTTTACAGGTAATCTTACTAAGCAGATTAATTTATTAGCGCTTTTCAGATGTACACTGCTGCCTATGAGTGTGCCAACGGAGTAGCTGAGGCATGCTAAGCAGCTCTTGTACTTTCCTGGGCTGCGAGCAACTGCAGCTGGTGGAGAGTATATAGGCTGCTTTTGGAGTTAATTTTCTGGCCTTAAGGAATCTCCATCTTCAGCCTTCTTCGAAGTCAGGATCTAGTTATGTTCCTGTTAACTGGTCTCCTCGCTGCTATTGCTGCTTCGATTGCCTCATCTCCAGGAAGTGAAGTGGAAGTTTTTAGTATGTGAGGGGTTAGGTTTTTAGGGCTAGGGATTGGGATCATTATCACAGTGTATGTGCTTAGTGCGGGTAGACAGTTTCTATAGTAGAAAAAAGAGAATAGTTACTTTCAACATTCTGCTCAGGTTATCGAGTTTCGCTTCAGGGGTCTGGTACCTTATAAGTGCACTCTTTGTGTATGGGACAGTCCTTCTAGAGAAACATCGATTAGCATAAGCACTCTTCTATTGCTGTTTGAATTTGTTCAATTACATCATACTGGCTTATTATTCTAATACTAGTTGACAAAGTCACTTTGGAAGAGGTGAGTCAAATGCTTGGGAAAGCGTGTCTGGAACTTGATGCTCCGATCCTTTACGGTGTGTGAATTTAATATCATTAGCGCTGAGAGCAGTGTTCCAGCGTGCTAAACGACCAATGGGATTTTTCAAATTATTCAGCCAAAGTAAACTCTAATGATCGGTAATGACCGTGAATTGTTCACCGAGTAAATATCTGTGCGAACGCTCCACTGCCCATAGTACGGCAAGGCAGTCCCGCTCAGTTACCGTATAGTTACGCTCGGTTTTAGAGAGGGTTCTGCTAACATAGTAAATGGGATATTCTTCCCCCTCAAACTCTTGTGTTAAAACCGCGGCGATCGCTATGTCACTGGCATCAGTTTGTATGCAAAAGGGGCGCGTAAAGTCTGGACGAGCTAGAACTGGGGCTTCCGTGAGAGCCATTTTTAATTTCTCAAAGGCTTCTTGGTGGTTTAATCCCCAATGCCACTTAACTCCTTTTCGCGTAAGCGCGTTTAGCGGGGCCCGGTAATATGCAAATCGAGGTATAAAACGAGCATACCATCCCATCATTCCTAGAAAACGGCGTAATTGATGGAGATTTGTGGGAGCGGGGTACTCTACAATTGGACGGATTTTATCGGGGTCGGTATGTAATCCATTAGAGTCGACAACGTAACCGAGATATTTGACTTCAGACACGCAAAATTTAGACTTATCTTTGTTTACTTGCAGCTTAGCGCTTTTAAGGCTTCTAGCACGATGCGTAACCATTTCAAGTGTTCTTCAAAACTCCCAGTCACGATGACGATATCATCTAGATATGCAAATACGTGGGGGCTCCATTCGGGCCTAATTAGTTTATCCATAATTCTTTGAAAAGTCGCGGGAGCATTAGTCAAGCCGTAAGGCATCCGCGTAAATTGCATCAAACCTCTCCCCGGAACTGTAAAGACGGTTACTTCGCGACTGTTTATCTCTAACGGAATCTGGTGATATGCTTGGCTCAAATCAAGCGTCGAGATGTATTTAGCAGCACGAAGTTTATCGAAAATATCGTCCATATGTGGAATAGGGTACGCGTCTTTCTTTGTTAACTGATTTACAATTCGATAATCAATACAAAAGCGATTTTTACCATTAGGTTTTGGTACTATCACGAGGCAACTACTCCACGGGCTTTCCGATGGTTCTATAATACCTTCGACTAACATTTGATCTACTTCGGCTTGTGCGGCGGATATCATTTTCGGAGAGGTTCTTCGCGTTTTCTGTTTAATAGGTTCGTGCCCTTGTACGTCTATTTTATGCTAGACTAAGGGACAGGTACTCAAAGTTTTGGGGGTTTCGGGGACAAGCTCGTCTACTAGGCTCTTAACTTCGGCAAGTTCAATCGGCCTTGCTGGGGCTAGACCGCTTACACTAGCTAGTACGGGAATACAACTTGGGTCCAAACCGTAAGGGTAAAAGGAATGGGGAACTCCCTTTTCTGTACTCCATGTGTCATTTTCGTAATCTATACGGATGTTGAAAAGTCTTAAAAAAATCAATACCTAGTAAACCTTCGTATTGAATATCGTCCGAAATGTTCATGGGCATGGATTTGCGAGTGCCATCAATCGCAAAGGTAGTATTAAGGATCTCTTGTGATGCTACAGCCGTTCCGTCGGCTACTGTTACTATAGATGACAAAGGGGAAAAATTTCCTCTTAAAATCGCGTTAATGCCTTTACCTAAATATCATTTAAATCCAAGTTTAGTAAATGTCGCGGTTCTCTAGACATAGGGGCGATATACGACGGGGCATTTGGGTTTAGAGAAGTCTCAATTTTTGCGGGATTAGTTATAGAGAGCTGGCTATTTTGATTTTGCTTCTTAATATTGACCATAATAGACGACTCTTGTACGCGAGGAATTTCGCCTATCTCTTCGGCTTGCGGTGGATATTTATTTGACGGGATGGGCTTTAACAGTGTACGGGTGTTTGTAGTTTCCTTACACGGCGTAGGTATTATTGACAAAAAAGTTAACTCAATGCGACATACTATTATCAATACTTTCTAATCGTATTTCGAGGTGTTTATCGCTTGCCCTGGATGTGTCTGGAGAGCCGACGGGCATTAATGGCTTTCCGGCTTGGCATTTCCCGGATTCATACGCGAACTATAGGTGGGCACCTCCTGTCCGTGATTTCTCTACGACCGCACCCTCGACATATTGATTGAAGGCATTCATCCCTCCAATGCCCGACTTGACTGCAACCAAAACATGGTTCGGCTAATTTCCGTTGTTCGATATTCCTCGAATCGGTGGGTGACGTAGAAGGATCATGAGTTGGCGGTTGAGAAGCGGCTGGGGGATTAGGACGGGTCGCTCGATCTCCTGGGTTGTCATTAAAGTTGGTTTGTATAGGGCGGCTCGAAGGGGATGCTCGATTTCTATTAGGAGGGTTATTAGATCCTCTTAATTGCGGCTGTGACTATATCGGTTTCGGTGGGTTGGGATTCTCTACTAGGTTCTCTAAGGGGGCGTCTCTGTCTAGGCTCTTGTGGCTCTGGGCTACTCCAGCCGTACCACGAACAGTACGACGGGGTTTCAACGGCGGTTCTCCATAGGCGGGTTTTGGAAACCAGGCTTCGTCGGATGGTGGCGGGGTTATATGCCCTATCTTGGGGGTGACGTACTTCTTCTCGTTTACCTAAGTTTTGTAATTTGGGAAAGGATATAAACTGGTCTCGGGAAATACTTTGTCGATAACTGGGGTGGAGATTTCGGTAGGTTCTGTCGAGTTGTTCGGAAACGGGTATTGCGGGTCGAATGCGATCTAATAGAGCACGCAATTTACTGAGATATGTACAAATGTCTTCTCGCGGCCCTTGGGTACGATGTTCGAGTTCTTGTCGCAAGCGCTCCTGCAAATCGTCGGCTCCATATTGTAAACGAAAAGCTTCTATAAAGTCATCATATGTTTCCCACGCGCGATACTCTCGATTAAACCACTGTGTCATTTGAGCGTCGAAAATTGCAGGTAACGTGTGCAACAAGTCCTCAAGCGACAAACCGAAATCATCTTTGCATACCGTCAGACGAGTAAGAAATTCTTTTGGATCGTTTTTCTCGTGGCCTTTAAAAGAGATATTCCATTTATTTAATAAATCGCACGTTCGACTCTCGCGTAGAAAGGAATTTTCCCAACGAGTACTATCTGTCGATCAGTAATTACGCACGTGCGAAGGGGACATATGTCGACTAATTTCCGGATTTTTACGACCAAAATAACTAGTGTGATCTCGATTTTCGGTTTCTGCACGTCTACGATTATCTACAGCGGGCTGGTAAGTCTCTAGATATGCATGCGGTTCATTTCGGCGAGATATCTTATCAGCGGGGTGTAGGGGAAGTCGGGTAGAAGCTAAGGATTCGCGAGAGTAAGCTTGTCCGTCAGGAGGGTCTAAAGATAAATCGCATTGAATTCCCGTATGACGGGGCGCGGGGCGCGGTTGGAAAAGCGATCGGGTACATTCTTTACGATATTGATTTTTTATAGAGTTTCTACGATCTGTTTCCGTGTCTATGTGTCGTTGCTCGTCAAAGCGTATCCGATATCTTGACGTCATGGAAGGAAAGTTATGGACACTATGATCATTATTGGGTAAAATGCGGGATTCAGGCCGTATTTCTCTGATCCTTAGGGCTTGAAATTCGCTATAATCATTGGTGGGGGTTGGCGCAGATCTACCGAGGAATAATGAGCGATCAGTCCGCGCATGGGCTGCTCCGTGTATATTGCTTCGGCTAAGTTGAGGAGTTGAATGCGCGCTTAACTCGGCCCCGGTACGTACGCGCGAATCACCCGTGATCTCTGGCCTCTGAGGTTCTAGCGGTTGTAACAAGCCTCCCGGGGCAAAATCATCCATCATCGTATGCGGGGATCATGAGGCAATTCAGCATTAGTATAATTTTGTGTATGCGGAATACTATGTCTCGCGGTTCGCTCGGATTGTTCCGCTGGTTCTATACGGGACAAAGCTAAATTATCTACAGGTTCTCTATGTACGGGTGCGACTGTACTGGTGGAAACAGGAGCGATTAGTACGTCACGTCTTGTATTCCGAAGCGCAGAATGAAGACCGAAATACCTACGCACCTCGTAACGTATGAGGCGATCTCTAACAACCATAGCGTCGGAGTAAACATTTAAATCCCTATTAATGGCATGAATAATAACGAGCCCGTCTGACATTCGCCCGATCACGTCTTCGATAGCGGCTTGCCCCCGAACTGGATCCAACGTGATCAGCTCGTCACTCGCGCAGAAAGTGGTCGAAATACTGATATCCAATTCGTCCATTATATCGGGTAATACTAAGCGTTCGATATAAAATGTCAGGGGTTATGCTATAGCTCACTGCTTTCGGTTAGCTCTGCTTGTTCTGGTTTATAAAAAATTGTAAACCTCCTTAATTTGATACTAAAACCATTTAAAAGTAGAATTTTGTGGTTTTGCACACCAAAACAAATGTAAAAGTTGTGAAAACTATGAAAATATTTAAGCCAAACAAAAGGAAAAGCTAAATTATGGAAAATATTCAAGTCAATTTAATTCTACCTTGATTATTAAAGCAAATTGGGATTTGTTATATACTTTTTATGGCTATTCGAAGTTTTAGTTCGTTGATATTAAAAAACTGAAGTTACATTCGCATTGAAATTAATGAAGAACGTATTGTTCGTAGTTTACAAAGGTAAACTAAATTGGAAATAATAGATTAAATTGCTACCAGTATTACTAGGAATCGTGAAGTATTTATGCTTAGTGTCAATGTCAACAAATAATTTAATATAATATAATAAATTCCGCAAAATTTCGTATCGCCTCTATTAACCCACGTAACATAAAACGATAAAAGAAAATGCTACTATATGTTTTACTGGTAAAAGGGGTTAAAAGATTTATTTACTTGAGCAAACAAAAAAAATATTAATGCGGGGAAAGGGATTCTGGAACGGGGAAGTATAAGCGTGGGTATTGCGCAAGCATGCGGGGTTCACTTTTGTAAGCGCGCGGCGTACCCTCACGGTCGCCGCGATTATCGCTGCGCGTTGCTTTGCAGCGCAAACGGGGCCGTGCTTTTTGCACCAGCTCCAATACCTAATCTAAAGAAAATTAAAACTCCTCGAGCTCGCGAGAGAGAACACAAGCACTACTTAAAGAAAGCATACGCAAAAAATTAAATGATCATGCAATATAATTGGGGATTTCTGTGCAAGCGCGCGGCAAAGTACTTGCCTATCGTTCCTTCCCCTGCCGTACAAGTGTGTGCGTATCGCGCTCTTCTCACACACTGCGTACAACGCAAAATTACAATGATAAAAAATACTTATTACATTCACTCTCACACACTATTATAAACTTCAGCATACGACTAATTTGGAGCTATCACGATACATGAAAATTTATTCGTCCGTTCTATGTACAGTAATTTTCGTGGCCATTTTGTATACGTACAACTGTACGAGTACATATGGTTTCCGCGTTACTCATCCCCACGTTGGCTGCGCCAATTTGTAACTCGCGATCGGGCTGCGGTCTATTAATTACTGGGGGGAGGAGGGGTTCTAAATAAATGAGTTAAAGTACACTGTTATTTAATACCCAATCGGAACTTTATTTGATTAAACTCGGGCGCCAGCCGCCTACGCGGCACGTTGTATGAGACGATCTCTACAGGGGGAATTTCGCGGGTCTATAACGCTTATATACATCGCCCCGACGCGATGCTCGTATCCTGGGGAATATCGGTACTCGCACTTAGTTCGCGGCACTCTATATTATACGCGGTCGCACAAACACTTGATAGCAAGACGGGAAGAAGGAAGGCGGTCCATACAAGATTCCTCACTTACAATTATCTCGAGCTCTCCACACGTAAACTTGTCGTCCTACGGCTGGTGGTCGGGTCTGTTGACGCTTTCTCATTCTCTCTCTTCTCTCTCCTAATCTCATCTATTCAATAAAACCTCTCTACAAATTCAAATAATTTTTTCATGACTATACATGAAATAGTATCTTGTTAATAATATCGTTAAAAAGTTTCTCATTTCTTTTATATACTTTTACTCTTAAACAGTTGTGTAATCTCACCGAAAATTTTTTTTTTTAAATGATAAATAAAGAAAGCCTTACTTTCTCGTTCTCTCTCTTCTCTCCTAACCTCATCTATTCAATATCTCTCTACAAATTGTAATAACTTTTTTCATGACTACACAAGAAATAGTATGTTGTTAATAATATTGTTCAAAACTTTCACAATTCTTTTATGTTCTTTTACCCTTAAAAAGTTGTGAAATCTCAGTAAAATTATTTCTTTTTAAAATAAAAAAAATAGTAAACTATCTACGGAAGTATAAACTATGGCAAGTATAGACGTTTTTTCTGTATAATCTACTATCACTCTCTCCTCTCCCTCTGTTTCTCTCGCCGTCGCGCATTCTCTTTCTCTCTCATTCTCATGCCTAATCTCATCTATTAAATATCTAGAAATTGAAATAATTTCTTCATGACTATACAAGAAATAGAATATTGTTAATAATATTGTTAATATAAAACTATCTACGAAAGTATAAAATAAGGCAAGTACAGACGTTTTTTCTGTATAATCTATCTTCCTCTCCCACTCTCTCGCTTTCCCGTTCTGTCTCCTCTTTTTTAATCTCATCTACTCAATAAAACCTCTCTACAAATTGAAATAATTTTTTTCATGACTATACAAGAAATAGTATGTTGTTAATAATATGCTCAACAAATTATATCTAAGTAGGTGCATTCCAATTCTTTACTGAAAATAAAACAAACGAAAGTTGTGAAATCAATAATCGATAACCAAGTAATGTAAAGAACTCTCCGTAACAACTGTATGACTGTTTCCAAAAATGTATTCAAATTTGTTCACCCTTATTTTAATGATATAATTTTTATGCCTTAGTTTTATTTCTAAAATTCATAAGAATTTTTGCAGATATTTACGAAAAATTACATAGTTACCAACACATCCCTCAATATTGAACATTTTAATACGCATTTTGGGAGGACAAGAAAATTCCAGAGCTGCTCTAGCAGGGATGGTCCTCCATTCTCCCATACATACTTGGCGGGCCCGACGGTTTGCAGTTGAAGGTGTACAGAGATGGTGTAACGGGTGCGTAGCAGAGATAGGTAGAGAGATTGCCAGCGCCCCGGAAAAGAGTGAGGCAGCTTATGCGCACAGCGCGCTGCTGCCTCTCGTGGCCAAACGCCCGAACCATACGCACGTTCGGGGAATCGGTGCTACGTCACGGACCGACCACCGGAGTAGGGGAAAACGTGTGTATGCGCGGCTGGAGGGGCGGGCGTCGGGCGGCAGGCTGCGGGCTCGCCGTGTTTCTCGGGA
>JAYJLV010001976.1:0-10485 GCA_036873485.1 Torymus texanus | reverse complement strand
CTCTCTCTTTCTCTCTCTCTCTCTCTCTTTCTCTCTCTCTCTCTCTCTCTCTCTCTCTCTCTCTCTCTCTCTGTCTCTCGTGCGAAACAAACCGTGAAGAAGGACCTTTAGCGAGCACTTCTCTATAGCGACATGTATAATCAGTGGTAATTCAAGAGCCAGCGCTGATTTGCATTTTAAATCTAACACCGAGACGTTCAGTCGCAAAGGCAAACACATATACACGTGAGAGGAAGAAGAAGGAGGGAGTATAAGAGAAAAGTGACTTTTTCGAGGCCCTACTCGTGCAGTAGAGCAGCGCCTGCTGGAACCCCTTCCACAACACGCGCGTGCGTTGCTTTCGTAACGTCAGCCGCAGAAGCAAGGAGAGTCACGGAGAGTACAGGTGAAACGAACGCCGCTCGCGCGTATATGTATGCTGTATACTACACAGGAGGACTGAGGTTCGTTTGAGCTGCGCGAGTATAGTGCGAGTATCGTGCGCGCGTGGTATTATTGTACAAGTGGTGTTTGTGGTTGTGCATAGTGAAGGGTGAATTGTTCAGGTATGGGTGTGAGATGATTAAGGTTGAGATTTGAATGATGTAGGGAAGGTGTGAACGAGTAGTGTTCGTGGGTCAGTTTTTCAAATTTTGAAAATTGTACATAGAAGTGGTAGTAGTTTACTCTGCGAGTACATGGGAATTACTTCTTTTTTTTTCGTAATAGAACAGTTTTTTAAAAACTCATTATTGTTGAAAATAATTGATAATGGTAGTATAAATACGGTCAAACTTAAATTTACATATTTTATACAATTAATTTCGAAAAAAATCATATGAAATTACTTCTTACGTAGTTTTGGTAACTTTTCGAGTACTGGAGTGATCCCTTGTGGGGCCAGCAGAACATACTTGAAAACTCTTAAAAAGAGGTTGTTTTCATAATATACATGAATTTTAAGCAAAAAATATCTTAACTGTAAGAAAAATTTCCAAGACTCGAATGGTTAATTAAATCGGTGCCTTTTTCCTAATATGATAGTCAGTAATTGATATTATTATACTTTTGGTTAAAAACTGTTTTAGTATTCTTTTCCTTAACACGTTAATCGACAACTGATATGCCGAGAAACAATTATACATTTTACAGATATGCTAATGCGTAGATATATATAAATCGGTATCCTTTGATTAATTTTTCTTTTTTTCTTATAAGTACTAAGCTAGTTTAGATCACGTTAATATTATCTGCATGAAAAAACGAATCTTTTTAATAATTTGATATCGATTAACATTAATTACCATTAATTGTAATATTAATTTTAATGATTATAGTTAGTTATATAAAAATACTAATTTAAAAGTTTTTAATATGCTTATACATTAATCAGATATTTATAATAACATTAGTTTATTGAATTTTTATTATTTATTCATTTGAATATAAATTAAAGAATATAAAAAATTCTTTGTCTGCCCACTACCATTAACAAACCATTCAAATGTGAATACACACCTTGTAACTAAAAGAGTAAAATTATCATTACTCAACAACTTATTGCCTCATATTTTTTATTCTTTATAAAAAAAAACAGTTTATATACGAAAAAACTTCTTGAAGTAAATTAAACAGTACTTAAGATTCCTCACTTACAGCAATGGAATTAAGAGAACTTTCATTCCAGAATGATGATATATAGACTGTGATCTACGTTTGCCAGTCACGCCAGTCTTCCCAACATAAATACCAAACCCGGTCCCTGTGAAATTCGACTTTTGCCGAGCGAAATTTTCCCGTTGTCATACCAACGCTCTCTTAATTTTACGTGACAATTTTCTCTTACTTTCGAAACATCCGACCTTTTTTCTACATTTTTGAAACGTTTTATGATCATAAGAGTAATTATGGAACTCGTTCTAGAGCAGCAATAGTCTATGTTGCATAAACGATATTGCATACCGTAGAGTCAAAAAGTACCTGTCAATTTGATCGTTATCAATTTAAAACTGATTACAAATTTTTGTATAAATTAATTATGGTTTTCAGATCCCTAGTAGAAAATGAATTTATTTTATAATTCTAATATGTTAATTAAATGGTAGCTTTTTTTAACTAACAATAAAATTAATATTTAACAATGACACATACATACCGAAAAGTATTGCTAGTACTCTGGTTGGAAATTAATGATATTTTATAGTTAAGTTGTTAATCAGATGAAAGCATTTTTGTAAAATTAAATCTATAACAATAGCACAATATATCTCAAAGTCTTATTAGTAGGTAAAATATGACTACTGTCAAATTTTAATTTCAAAATTTACTTTAATCTGATAAATAATGGAAAATAATTGTCAAATGAAAAAAGAAAACTGTTCTTAGCTATAAAGACAGCTCAAAAATAGATAATTTATGATTGACATATCTACCAAGGCTGAGATAAAAATATATTTTATAAAATATAAAATTGTGTAAAATAGAAACAAAATGACAACATGAATGAAAAAATTTATAAATATTTCCTATTTTTATAAAATCAAAATAATTATCATAAGAAATCCTAAAATTTGACGTCGACTTAAAAAATCGTCTCGAAAAGCAATATTATATAATAAAACCGGTTCTTCGTTGACTGGTTTGGCACGTCCTAAATCACTTTAAATTCGTCAAACCAACGAATTACATCGTAAACCCTGTTTTTGACAATCCTTTCTTTCAGTAAATTTCGAGTGACGCCAACAATTTCTTTTATTTTTACCACATATTTTTTATTATGAATCGTGACTATTTTGCCAGTGAAAAAAGCTAGATTCCAGTTCGAGATCGACCACTTTTTCAACATAGCAATAAATTTTATAACTAATTTACATTTTCAATAATAACAGCAAAGCTTCATTAAAAAAATAGTAAAAAAAATTTTATATTTAAATAAATAATCAAAATCCACCACTGACTCCTCACTTTTCGTTCTAGCTTCACATCGACATGGTCCACACCTCCTAACCAATCAACCACCACTGTTTCCACCTCATCCACACCTAACAAAACTCCAAGATGAAGCTGGGCCACGACATATCCGAATCCCGTGCTCGTTGGCCTCAAATCACAGATGAACTCCTGGAGGAGCTCCAAGCCTGGGCGACGGCTCACTCGTTACCATTGGTGCCACCCGAGCAGCTAGCCATCTTTGCTCATAGCTGCTACTACCAAAAACCGGCGATCTTGAAATGCATGGAGACATACTACAAGCTACGCGCCACGGTACCAGATTTCTTTGCCGATCGCGATCCGCTGCTGGATAGCGCCAAGTTCACGCTCAAGGCTCTGTGAGTATATTATGAAGATGAATGCGAAGGCTGTAGTGAATGGGAGATTTTTGGGAAGAGGTTGGGAGATGAGCAAGGTCACGGTGGATTGGGAGAGTGAATGTGAAAGAGAGGTGAAGGATATTTGCGGAATGGTATATGATAATGAAAGGTGGGGGATAAGTGCAGTGAATGGAATTAAGGATTTGGTGTGCAGAAGAACGTTTTTTTCATCTGAAATCGTTGAAAAAAGACTTGAAAACAAATAGCAGCAGTTTGTTTAGAAATATTTTGTGCTGATACCATTATCATAAGATTCTCACGTATTAATGAATTTTAGTTAATGAACGAATTTACCTAGATACACTTAATAGTCTATCTATTGATAGTGGGGTAATGAGATGCTTACGTATATCTATACTCGAGGGACTTGCATATACATATATATATATAGTATATTATTGTACTGATAACATAATATACTTGGCATTAACTCAATATCCATAGCAGCATGGATTAAATTATATTGCCATTACTAAGCGACACTTGATGACAAATTATATTTGTTATAAATATGGTTTTTATTTTTTGTAAAAATAAAAGTTTAAAGTTTATTTACTAAAAAAGCATTTTATTTTAAACGATGACTAAAATTTTGTAATTTTGCAAATATTAACCACCATTTTAATCATAAAAATAGCTGTTCTAATGGACATTGAATCTTGACGTGACGATGCACATTGAATAAATCAAATGAATTTTCATTTAACGCAACTTGAAATATTTACATAAATTAAAATATATTTTTTCATTCATATACGTTATACTATAGTTACACTAATACATAAAACTAACTTATTATAGCATTCCCACGAATTCGACAACTATATACCGCAGAAAATTCCCATAAACGTAACAATACTGATTAAATTTCGCGACCGTGCTTTACGTTTCACAATAATCTGCATTCGCCAGTGGCCAAATTAAACTTTTGTCATTCTCAAAACAACAGTAACATTTTAAAATTTCGCCACACTCAAAGAGAGCCGCACTTGTTTGTCCATCACGAATTCAATCCAATTACACCCTTCCACTCGCTCTTCGCGTTTTCCCATCTACTCTCCTCTCCTTCTCTAACGAAACACGACAAAGCTATAACGCTCTGCGCACAGTCCGCTCCGCGCATAACAAACGAGTAACAAGGAAAACAATCTTTCTCACCCCTTATGTATATATACAAAGTCGCTTAATCCCGATTCCAATTCCCTCCAACGTCTAGCATTTAAAGCTTGCGCGTTATTACAGCGCGGGAAATACGAATGCACGACGCAACATCTCGGTGCTCTACCTCACTCTCAAAAGAATCCGTTAATTCGATGAAAAAGAGGGAGAGAGAAGAAGAGAAGCGGCCACGAGACGTGGGCAATTTGTAAACCTGCCAATAACACTTTTTACTTAATACCCCCGCGACTATACGACTCCGCCGACGTCTATATGGGTGCAAGCGGAAAGAGCCTTGGTTGTCGCGTCGTCTCGTGCTTCTTCGTCGAGGCAATTTCCTTGGGTCGTGTTGTTGTTTGTTGTGAATGTGGCGGTGGTTGAGAGTTTAAGGGTATTCGTGTATGATTAATCTTTCTTATATAGGGAGTTTGTCGTACATATGGTTGGAGTACGGAAAGGGTTGATGAAAAAGTCAATTTGGTTTTAACGATGCTATTTGGTTGAGAGGAAACTTAGTTTGTTGACAAAAATGGTTTGAATTATTCACCTCGATCCTGAAATGTTCAATAAGACAATTAGTATATATAATTGTTTTTAAATATAGGATTCATAGAACTAAAAAATTCTATTTACTTGAATAAATACACAGAATCTAACAAATCCTCAATCGAACGGCAAGAGCATTATACCAATTCCGATAAATGTCCAGTAATACCGTATATACATTTCATCGTATCCATATAAGCGCGATTTGCTTAAACCAGTTGGAATTATAAAAGCGTAGATGTGTATATACATATGTAATTTCAGCTCGCGTGCGATATTTCGCCCGTCGCGTGTATAAATTTCGCTGGTTTATTCCCAAGACTTTGTTTTCCCGGCGTCAACACAGTATACGCCGTTTGCCATTCATGACTGAAATTGACACTATTATGGGTTAACACGCGTGTGAAGCGAAGTGCGAAATTTCAAGTCGATTGAACGAGCCATTTGCCAACATTGGGGTCACGTTATTTGAAATATTCATTTTCTGAAAACGATTTTAATATGGTGCGCTCTCGCTCACGAATTCACCGGCAATCGCTTGTTTGTATACGAATTAAGCGTATTGATCTTTTTCTAATACATATTGTTTTTGATATGCATATTTTTTTTTCTCATTCAATGGTTTGTTTTAAATATTTTTGTACAGATCATGTGTAAACATTTATTAAACGAAGAACAAATTAATCTTAACATAAGGGAAATAAATTCTGCAAAATAAATTTTTTAAAAAGAATATCGGTACTAGTTTTGCACTCCATGAAATTTTCATTATTGATTGAATTATTAAAATTATCTCTTTACAGAAATGTAACACAAGAAACAACGTGTATTTAGGAATCAATTTATTTACTCCCTATTAATATTTAAAAATAAAGCTCAGTTCCCAGTTAATCTTCAATACCAATAGACGATAAAAATGCACACACCGATCGTACCAGAAAATCAATAATTTGAATACCATTATAATAAATCCTTCATTTAACCAAACAGTGTTTTGAACAAGTCCCCGTTTTACAAAATCAATGAAATACAGATAGACGATAATTGCAGTGGTCAATCGGGAGCTTCGAAGCTATCTATTATAGCAACAAGTCGATATTGATTAAGAGTATGTAGGTTCTAACATTGTCTTTAATATTCCACGTTAAGAATCATTGCACTCTTTGACACAATTGGCTTCAACGTAACCGATATATTTTAATGGGTAAAGCAAGGTAGCATATACATTATCTGCCTCAATTGAAATAACAGGGAGCAAACGGTTTTCTGAATAATGAAAAATTCAATCTTGGAATCAGTATTTCATATTTGCTTTATCGCGATGAATGATACATAATAGTCATCAATAATAATCACCAATGTTACGTAACGGTAATTACTATACATTATATACTCTAAAAAGGAGGTATCAGTGCACAAAACGTATCATTTTTCCATACACACAAGACGACGGTGTTTTCTATCAATCTCGATTACTCCGAATTGGAATCCATAGACTCAATATTATACCCCTAAAACACTCCAGTCAACCTAAACTTCCATTATTCACGTATAAATTTCATTTCATTATCCCTCCAATGTAACCTCGACCCATCCCAAACCTATCTTCCTCATCGAACCGTCATAATTATTTTTTAACATCACTTCAGAAACTTCATAGCCCTACCACGACCGGACCCCCAAGGTAACTGGATTATCTACCACGGTTTATCAGACACCAACCCCAGCAGCTACATCTTCACCGATGCAGTAAAACTCCTACTGATGACGATGGACGCAAGCTTATACGAAGAGGGATGTGTGCCCGGTCACATATTCCTTTTCGACATGCAAGGTGTGCGTATCACTCATCTTACGCGGCTCTCTATCAATGGTATCAGGTGGTTCTTCGAGTACATACAGGAGGCGATGCCAGTCAGGCTGAAGGCTATACATGTGTTAAACTGCGTTTGGTTCATCGACAAGGTGCTTTCACTTATCAAGCCATTTATGAAGAAGGAACTGCTGGATATCGTGAGCATTGCGCTGGTGTCGTGGTGTATTGCGTGGTTGTAAAGGTCGGTGATAATGTGTGTCACTTTATTGATATTTAGGGTTTTGAATGAATGATTTATGTTTAAATTATGTTTCAACTTCGCGTTATAGTAGTTTTTATTTCATTTTTATTTTATATCTGCGTGTATGAAGGACAACGACGAATAAATATAATCAACGTACACTGCTACAGACTAACTATGTATACAACCGATTCGTACAAAATTTTTGTTTGATAAAACGTGGTCGACTGAATTAGAAAGCTGGTTTTTATAAAAGATATTTAATCTAATTCTGAAGAGATTAGAATATAGGTTTAAACTTATTCTGACAAGGAGAGTGACATGATTTTAATGAGGATGTGAAAGTCAATTTCTTGTATTAAAAAATACAATTCAGTGTCACTAATTCCATCTATAAGGTCTTTTTCTTATGACGTACGAAATGTTATCTCGAATATACTCTATTTATTATACGAAAATGAATAGAAACGATTATAAAGTATACAGGGAAAGCTAATATTTAAGCTTATTTTCGTTAAAGAATAGATATTTTTCAGAAAATTATAAGCAATCAAATATAGCCCAAGAAAATGATTGAAAAAGTAATCCATCAAATCGTTCATACAGAAGGAAAAATTTAAATAATTTTTCTGCCCGTTTTTATGTCATAAATAGTTGTAAAGTGACAGCATACAAATAATACAGTACTTTTTTTAAATAATATTTAAGATTAGATTACATATATAGTAAAAAAGAGCCTATATAAGATGGAATTAAGAACACTGGGCTTGGTTTTTGCATACTAGAAATTCGTCTCTCAAAACATCATCAAAATCTGCTTCACGTAAGATATACGTATACTCTCCATGTAAGTATAAAATAAACTCCTAAACCTTAAAATAAAGAGTCTCGTAAAAACCTTGTGATTACGTTAATGTACAAAACCATATAAATTATATACTCCTCGACTCAGTAAATATCTAACCAAAACCACTCCATTCCTTCAAAACAACTGAAAATTTTCACATCGTGGACATCTCGGACAAAAACAATTTTCACGCAGTGCACATACATACCACGCAAAATCGTTACTTGGCCAAAATCCAAACTAAAAACGCGATCCTTTCTTCCCATCTCCCCGTAAAAATTCAGCTCCTCCTTCTTTACATTCTCACATAAAACTAAGTCTCGAACAAACAACATTTTTCCACGGACATCCTCAGACACACACACGGGCGCGCGTCTCTGAAAACACCGAGCTCACTTTATACTTTTGCATAAACAAACGTTACCGCCTTATTCTTCGTTCCCTCTCAGTGCATACGTAATATACTTCATATACCCACACGTCACGCGTGCGCATACACTGCGACGACGACGAGCTACTATAGCGCAATATGAAATTAAGCGAGAGAAAAAGACTCGCAAACGTTTATTTTTCCAAATGTCAATATACGCTTGGACGCACGCGCAAGAATGTGTGTGTGTATGTATATATATATATATATATATATATATATATGTGTGTTTATACCGCGTTATAATTATATTGCGTTCGTCACGCGAACATAGCAGCACATACAGGGCTGTTGTCACAACGGAGATTCCGCTCACGCTATGAGAGAAAATTAATGTAGCTTTTTTTCTCTTTTTACATGGAAATTTATTGGGTTGATGAGCCGCGTGCGAGCATGGGTGCAGGCTTTTCGAATGCTCTACTTCCTCGTTTCGTTGTGTCTCCGCGGGACGTAATTTATGATCGTTTTTTCGTCGTTTATAATGCCGATAGTATATGGAACTGTGTCGGTAGCTGTGTGTCATCATGCAATGACATTTTTTTTTAATTCTTCCAAGTTATTTTCTGTTAAATTATACGTAATTAGTATGGAACGTCGAGGATATAGCATACATTCTCGCAAGTTAAAAAATTTTATGAAATATTTCAACCGTCTCAACTATCAAAATAAAAGAAAATAGATTAAAAAAAGATATACTCGAATCGCACCTCATACTAAAAACTTCCACAATTACCAAGAATCTCTACTAAAAAAACTTCCCACCCACTATTATATACACGACAATAACGGCAACTATACACACAGGTGCTCAGAAAAAGATTCTCCCTCCTGCATTATCAACACTCTTGTCTTACTCTCACCGGGTCATCTTGTCGCAAAAACATCTCTCCTCCAGAACGTCACTGCACATGACGACGACGACGACACTTATTCGCTCACCTTGTCGCTTAAAAGCGGAGAGCTTTATATTTACACGTGCGCTTGAAACTATATACACGCGCCGTTGGTGAGAGACTATATATCGATTTCTTCGGTTATCTTCGCGACGATACTCTCTCTCTCTCTCTTTCTCCTTCTCTCTGACCGGATTCTTCGAACAGTACTGCAACGCCGGATCCTTCGCGAAAAATAAACAGCGGCTCTTATTATTAGACGGCTGATGGTTAATTCAGTGTCGTCGGTTCGCTGATGGCCTAGTTTTGCGATTTTTAGGGAAATCGGAGTCTCGGTGTTGATGTGTTGGCATTGTGAAAATTATACGACCCCTTGCTCTCTAAAGTTGAATTAGTGAAAAACCCACTAAAGATTATTTAAAATTGCTCCACTAAAACATTAGTGAATATTCACTAATGAAATAGTATTCTTAGTGGAAATATATAGAAATATTCAGTATTTAAAATAGTGAAACTTCTTTATTTTAATTAGTGGATATTTTCATATATTTCCACTAAAAATGAATATTCATTTCAATTGTGAATATTCACTAATGTTTCGGTGGAGCAATTTTAACTATAATCTTTAGTGAATTTTTCACTAATTCAACTTTAGAGAGTGGATATGGTTGATAAACAAATGTTAATACTATATGTATTTAAAAAAAACAATTACGTGTGCTTTTTTAGGGAGAGGAACGATAAACCGGGCGTTTCTCGAAATAACATTTTTACGGAACAATTCTTGTCCTTACATTTTCTGTTTTTATACGGTAACTTAAGAAAACTATAAGATTACGACGAGACGGTCATTATATTACACGACATCACGAAACGGCCAACCACGCGCCATCAATAAAATAACAGGACGAAGACTGGGCGTGAATTTTGCATGAGCGAGTTCGCGCTAGTTATTATTTGATTGCACGTACATATATATATGGGTATACGTACATATACGTATATACATATATATACATATATATGTATGTATGTGCAAAATCATTTGAAAGTGGCACCATTGTCGGCGCGCCTGACAATGCAAACGCGCAGCATGTGCACTTTGATTGTTAACGCTGAAACTGCCGTTCGCTTCTTCTCCACCCCCACAGCTCCACTTGCACACCGGAGACGTCTCTGAAGTTTATCAGGACATTCCACCTGA
>JAYJLV010001965.1:0-10490 GCA_036873485.1 Torymus texanus | reverse complement strand
CTCTCTCTCTCTCTCTCTCTCTCTCTCTCTCTCTCTCTCTCTCTCTCTCTCTCTCTCTCTCTCTCTCTCTCTGTCATTTCTTTTGTATTCGCGAAATGAACAAAAGTAATTTTATGTAGTTTTGTATTTACGTTTTGTACAATTACACGCAACTATATAAGAATCTATTTTTGTATGAGTATGTTATAAATGTTATGAATCGATTAAACTATAGTTGGCTTGACAAATCAACATTATTAAACCACTTACATGCAATTATTTGAAATTTTACAAGTCGAAACAAGAACATTAAATTTATTAATATTTCAAAATACTCAAAACATCATTATTAGCTTAATTATGTACAACAATTTAAACTAATAATTTCTCTCATAACAAAAACATTACATTTACTAAAACATTCTCTTCTCCCTCTCAAAAGAAAAGATTCACCAAAACAAAACAAAACAAAAAAATGTATTCCTTGAAGATTCAAATATTCCTTCACATAAAACCAGAATCATCTCGGCAACTCAAGCCAAACATAACAACTGAACGAGTATATACACTCACGCACTTCATTACAACCTTCCAGCTAGAAAAATCATCATCGCGAAACTCGATGAAAACGGCCGGGAGGTTAATAGAGACGTCATCCTCGAAACGCGACCGCCCGCTGCTCTCAACTTTCCATCCTCTCTTTTGCGTATTTAATGCGAAGGAATTCTTTCATATTCTACCTGCATATAAAATTGGGTAAAAAGCAGAGGTCGGAGGTGTTGTCGGACTATTTTCATATAGCGGCTATGTACGTAATTGGAGGGTGAATGATAAGAAAGTTGGGTTTACGAGTCACGTTGGTATATATATATATAAGTGCTCGGTATAATCAGAACTTTTTTATTCGATAACTTTTATCCGTCGTTAATAATCGTTGTTATTTTAATGCTTATAATTCAACATATAAAAATACAATTAATTTTTTCTATTAAATATGCGGGCAATTACGTATATAAAATTAATAGAAACCAATAACATTTCCAATTAAATATTCATAAAATTCACATTATCATTAAAATCCTTAAACTTTCCGTATATTTTGATAGCGTACGTAGACTACAATAACTCATACACGTACTTAAGCGCACGCCTAAGCGTTTAGAGAAAAAGGAGAATCACACGCAGCGATCTCATCTCAACTACATTTCACTCGGCCTCTAGCCTGTTCCCCTAAATATACCCGACTGTCGCTTTCGTGTTAAGCACTTAATTAAGAGAGAATGCGTGCCGTCTATAATTGTAAGCCATCGCGTCGTTGAGCTCGCGCGAAATTGCGACCTGTTAGACTCTGAGATTTCCGCGTTTCGACTGTAACGCGCCTGAATATTAATCGTAACTCGTAATGATCTGTTTAGTTTTTAGCTGAATATATGATTTTTCATCCGTATTATAATTTTAAAGTCATTAATAAACATATAAATTCGGCAATTCATTATTTTATCAATTATTTTTTTTTTTAATTAATTTTTCTTAAATACACTTTACTTTAAAAGAATAACCTAATCAAGATAATAAAAATTACAATATCCTCAAAAAATAATAAACCAAATATTTTATTCACAACATATACATTTATACATCATAAACTTTAACAATACACTAATCTCCCAAAAATAAGGCAAAAAAAAAATCGCTGCACTCATTCCACGTCGACAATCACCGCCAATCTATTCGCAGCTCAACCTTACGGCCACCCGCAAAGAGCCAAAGCGATCCTGTGTGAAAAATTGACCGTCGTCGTCGAGAATAGGAAGCGAAGAATTCCTCGAGAGTTGTCGAGATCTCGGGGAAATCGATCCGTGTATATATATATATATATACACACACACACACACACACACACACACACACACACACACACACACACACACACACACACACACACACACACACTCAGTTGCGCACGGTGAATCAATGCGCCTTCGATTCTGTCTCTTTGCCCGGACGATTGACGCGCGCCGCCGTAGTAGTTTCCTATTTATAAGGAGGCTAGTGGAGAACGAGGAAGAGGAGGAAAGTGTTCTGTGTGATTTCCAGATGGGATGTGGGTAATGTGTCTTATTGGCGAAGAGAGTAGAGAATTGTAGTATAGAGTTGTTGAGTTGTAGTTTATTTTATAATTGATTAATTGGTGTTGAATATATTATTTTCAAACGTTTGTACATAAATAGAAAAAAAAAGGATAAATTATTTTTTTAATGCTACCATAAACTTCCTCAATATTCAAAACACATAACTTGCCGTTCTTTATTTATATACCGAAAAATCCTTCACGTTATCACCAAACCCCATCTACCATAAAAAACCACTACTTTCCATAATAAACTCACACCGTATCACCACCATATTCTCACCTTATACTTTCCGCGTTCTCGCCAGACGAGTGTTAATTACCCAGTGTGTCTCGATGGAGCAATTAATTTAGCCTCGTGGCAATCGACGGTAGCGGCGCGCTTCCTTTCTTGTCTCGTCGCGCACGCGGCTGCTCTTATACGTTATTCGGCGCCGTGTAGATTCTATCGTCAAAGCTTTGACTGCTAATTGAAAGCAGACGCGCGCGTTGTTCGTGTGCAATATATGTTATAGAGCGGTCGAGGTGAAAGGTTGCTGGTGTACAGTTTGACACGTTCTTTTGTGAGAGGGTTTTTATTAGTAGGTATTATGGTAAACAAAGGTGGGGATTGTATTTGTTATTTATATTAGTTATGATGATAGGGTTATGCTTGATTGAAAATATTAATTTTACCGTTACTTGAGTAATTTTGTATATTTGAATTTGATTCATTATGATATTTAAAAGTTACTATTCCAAAAACTCATTTAATATTTTTTTTTTTTTTCAAATAAAGTAAAGAATTTTCTGACATATAACAAACATAATTTAAAACGAATGTCCACAGAAATCAATAAATCATAAGCTTCCTTGTATAGCTTTTCATTTATTAAACCAATCAATATGTAACTACGATTAAAATTTATTTGAAATACATTTATGAAATATACATACCATTTACCAGGTCAATTCGTTTCCCATTTGAAATTTATTGACTTTTTTTACCATTATTCCTTTATTTATTACTAATCACGCCATTAATTCTACCTATACATACTACTACTTCACCATCATTTCTAAAAACCACCTGTAAATCACAAAAAAAAAAAAAAAAAACAATTCTCGAACCAATCCACTCACATTAAAACCTCTTTAACTCCTCGACAAACGAACAACGACCCAACCGCACGTACACCTGGACACGAAACAATTCTCCAATTAGCCATTAGCGCTGGGCGACGATAGAGCAATCATCAGTCAGCGAAAGGAGGCAACAGCAGCAACGGCCTACCAAGAGCGAAACGCAGAACGCGACAACCGCGACGTGAATCGATTGAACGCGCGCGATCGAAGGCTGTCCGATCGATTGACCTGTCGCCACTACCGTCGTCGTCGTCGTCGTCGTCGTCGTAGCTCGCCTCCTCTTTTTACGCTACGTCTCTTTCACTCGCTTACTGCTTGAGCGTCCGCTTTACTCTCCCTTTCTTCCCTGACTTTGCTTCGCTTTCGATCTCGTTGCTTCTGTTCACGTATAATGTGCACGTGTATGTGTATGTGTGCTGGATGAAAAGTGGAAGTATTTGGTGAATGAAGTCTGGGGGTAGTAAGGTGTCAGAGTTTTAGAGTTTGAGTGACGGAGGGGTTGAAAGTTGGTGGAGATGATTCGTATATTCTTTTATAAACCGATCAATAATATATTTAAGGATAAAAGTATACGTATAAGCTGACCTAAAAGCTTTTATAGGTGTATAATTTTAGTACGGTTTTCAATGGTTATATATTTTTGGTAAATTTAAACTTAAAAGTCACTTTGAAAGAATACCCCATTCGCATTAAATTTACATTTACAATATCGAACATTTACCTAATCTTTTTCGAAAATCCCTAGTAAAACTATACATCCCAGCTTGTATAAACTACTTAACCGTGCCACCCTATTTTTCTCCGAACGCAAAATCAAACCCCAATATATACGTGTGTGTGTGTGTGTGTGTGTATATATATATATATATATATATATATAACCTTTTCGCTCTAGGCATTACTCTTGTCCACACCCGCACACCCTTTTTAGCATCAAAAACCCAATCACGCCAACGCGTCGTTCGTGTGCGAGGTAGCTCCATCCTTTACGAATCGATCCTGAAAGGCCGTCGGCGGGTGTGCGGAACGTGGAATTGCATTTGCCCTCCCCTTTATATATACGCTTTCAGAGGTAGTCGAGTAGCAGGCATTCGCGTGCTTCCACGATTTCGCGTTTGGTCGGGTAGAAGGTTTGAGTTATTGTTTTGATTGAGTGGGTAAGTGATTGACGGATGTTGCGATCTTTCTTTTTTTTTTGCTTTTTTTTTATCAAAGCTGGAAAGTTTGTTTGATGTTGTGTTGTATATAGAAGGTGGATGGTTTTATGGTACCTATAGATATGGTCAGTATATTAGGTTATGGTTACCATAAAAGTTGTATAGTATCTACAGCATTAAACCACTAAAAAGGCTGTTACCTTATTTTAACGATATAAAAAACCTCCTCATTTAGCGTAATAAAAATATCAAGAGCCCTCCCTTACGAGCCTCATTCATCAACTACTAAAACCTCTGCCGTCACATTCATCTACGTCAATCCAGGGACTGATGCACCATTAATTTTTCACAAACGATCACAGATATCAGTGCTCGTACAGCAAAAACAACGTAAATCAAAAATCCTCTCTCACGTATTTTTTCACGATCAAGTCGACCTTGCCCATGGCTCTCACTCTCTCGTAACAAAGCCGCTTGTATATACTTCACGGTCAAACTCTGAGCGCTCGTACGTACATACACGTTTAATTAAAAAAGGCCGGGGGCGCTGTAAATTCATGATAAAGATCTGAATTCGACGTTGAAAATCGTGGCGCAGACGTAGCTCTCGATAAGGGCAGTAACGCTCTCTTGAGTTTTATGGTAGCAGCGTCACTTCCAATTACGCGGTTCTGCGCACACGCGCGTATCTCAAAAGTAGGAGGTCGCTACTCTCTTTGGCGTCCTGGTCCCCACGTCAATTTCGACGGTATTTACGAGCTCTCAGTGCTGCTGTATACCCCGTTTTTTTTTTTTTATGGCAACTGTAGAAGGGGGAAAAAAGGTGCGGGTAACGTGCTGCGTTTTTCGATTTGCGAGAGGGAGAAAAGTTCGTAAGCTTTTTGTTTGATGTTTGGGTTATGTGATTTTTGTTACGAAAAATATATATTTTTTATTTTTTAAGGTATCGCCAAATTAGAAAAATAAACGTATTAAATCTAAAATCACTTTGTTACTGTTAATCTTATCTAAACAATTTATATCATGGCTACTTTTCACTGATCTAATTCTCAACAAATGATATTAGTTTATCATAAGTCAATTTATACAATTCGAAAAGACTGTCTTAATAGTCAACCAGCAGCTACTTGTTATCGCAGTTAAGGTAATTCATTCTCATAAAGTATCAATTAATATACCATATTTTTCCACGTTCAAACCAGCTCGTCTTATCGGGCTTCCCCTCTTTGATAATTAACAATGTACACTTCAAAAAGTAAGATATTATCCGTTCACTCGCTCGCTCCCAACGATTAATAATAATAATCAACGACGAAAGGTAATAACATATCCGCAAGACACGTGTACTCATTTGTACAAATAATTGCGGGAAACAACAAATGCCAACCTATCTTCCTTCTCCCTTACTTATAAAAAAGAAAAAACAAAACCCTATATATATATACGTACTCGAAAAGTCGAATTTATTAATGATTCCTCGTCGTACGTTAAGTCTCGCTGGTATACCTTAAAAAAAAGAACGAGAAACTTGCACAGGGCGGCAGCCGGTTTTGCTCGATAATTTGCTGTCGAGGTTCGACGTGTATATATATACTTTTACTTTCGCAAACGTTATCCGCCCACGCGCGACTTCACGAGTTCTTTGCTTCCGTCGCTATACGGTAGTGGCTCTCTTTGTGGGTTACATTTTAATTAGGAATATACTTGCGTGAACGCGCGCGCGCGTACGTATGTAATATGTGGACGCGAAGAATTTTTCTCTAAATAATATGCGCTTAATTAATAGATTTAACGGTGGCAATTAATTTAATAATCGTACGAGTTGAATGGCGATATTATCTTGGGAATTTATGAATATTTTATTGCTAGTTTTATTCGCGCGATATTTCTTCGGTCGTGCAGTGCGAGTTGCGCGCGGTTTAATTTTCTATTTCGCCGTTTGCAAACGATTATACGTTGTGATATATCGGAAATTAAGGGAAATTGTTATTGAATGTTATTGAACATAAATTTCTGAAAAGCTATTTGTACTGAACGCCACTATCATTAATTCATCCCTCATTTTGAGTATTAATTCAAATTTGCAATAAATTCTAATCTTTCATGGGTAAACGCACAATTGATTGAAAATTAAATCGGTGTTTCCTATAGGATACGTGGTATTCTTGTCGCGTAACCCATGCAAGTCGTATAAGTATAGTATACGCAAAGTTAAAATAAAAAACTCGATATATGAAATTGCGAAGAAAAGCGGTATTAAGAATGCATTAAAAATGAGCTTAGCACTCCTGCAAATGCGCATTTCATAAGAGTACAAACAGTCACGGCATTTATTTCATACGATATAGGTAAAAATGAATCCACTTGACTTCAGCTATCGAAATTTATTTATACAGAAATAAAAAGAAATAATAATAAACAACAGAAGAAAACAGTTCTTAAAAACTGTTTATTTAAAAGAAAACTCAAAATCTCATATGATAATTTATAAAAATTATTATTAATTGATATTATATATTTAACCAATCGTAATTATTCTGCCCTAAAATTCAAATACTTTTCAATCTATACATATATTCTCAATTAAATAACAATGGATAACCTTCTCATCGAATTAATTTCTATTCGCCTATATATAAATCACCAAAAATTCATACGACAACTCCAATAACAATTTTTCCTTCTACTCACAAAACCCGAACCACAACACCTCACGTGAAATTAAAAAATAATTACGACTCCATTTGGCAGGCGACGATGGCGGCAACGTCGACGTCGGCGTCTGGACCATGTTAATCTTTGCCGACCAACTGCACAGCAAAGAGAGAGAGAGAGAGAGAGACAGAGAGGAAAACGCCCACAGTCCATTACACTAATGAAAATTTGATTAAAAAAGCCCGTCCTCTCGTTCTCTGTCCTGGCATAATGACGAAAAATAGAAGAGCCAAAACTCGATATTAGCCCACTCGCCTGCGCGTTAATTAAATGTGTCCCGCGTGAAAGCAGCAGCAGCACGCAAAGAGAGAGAGAGAGAGAGAGAGAGAGAGAGAGAGAGAGAGGGGGGGACGCGCTCGTGTCGACGGTTCATTGTTCACTGCACAATAGCCATAGTGAGTACTACAGCTGATAGTCTTTAGGTACACTGCGGTAGTTTGTAGCTCTTTCGGGAAGATAAAATTTGGCAGAGTATCGGCTTGTAAGGTGGCGAAGGGAGAAATTGATTCGGTTAGATGTTAAAGTAGAAAATGTAAGATTTCGGTAAAATGATGCAAATATAGGGCCTGATGTTGTTTGATGCCATTAGGTAGTAAATATGTGAAAAGAAATAATATAGTTTTAATATAAAAACAGTTTATGAAAAAAATGTAGCAAGTCTGACGATGTAAATTTAAGATCTATATTTAAATGTGAGTAGCAAAAAACTGGTTTGTAGATTACAGGATTCTTTTGAATCCTCTTATAGAACTTGATAATTTGAGAGGGAAATTAGGCTGGGCTACCTACAGGTGATGGGTTAATTATATAAGAACACACAATTGATATAAGAAAAAAAATATATAAAACACATACAAATTCAACGCGCTTAAATTAAGATAGTGTTATAAAACTAACTCAGTTTGATACTAAATGCTATATCAAGTGGATAAAGGTATAATTAAGCTATGAAATTTTAATCAATAACTATTAATTTGTAATTTATATCACGTGATCTATTAAAATTCACTATACTACTTCAATCGAAATAAAATAACCGCTAGAGTATTTCAATTGCTGCCTTTAAGGACTACCACGTTAAGGATTTTAGTATCTTGCATTTTACGAGTCTTCATTCTTTAGATGCTACAACCAACTTCTAGTCTGACATTTCAAATTAAAAGCATGTACCATTCTACAAGTTGCTGGTATTTGGAACGAGAGCTCAACATTTTCCACATTCGCGTATCTTATATGTACTCTATCCTATAGGTGTATCATTAAACATTTAAAAGAGAATTAGTTTAATTATAATTATAAAAATGAATTCCCTACGTATAAATCTGGAAATTACATCCTTAAAACACAATAATATTATTTATCACATATCACGTTCACAATGAAAACTTCACCTGTATATATATATATATACCAACGGTGAATCGTTTAACAATATTTCAATCCTGTCTTTGATATTATACCGCTACACACCACTCCAAATATCCCTCTATCACCAAGAAAAATATTGTTCGCAACATCTTTTCATCTACTCTACCAACAAATCCCATCCCTCAAACCAGCCAACAAACCCGTCTCACACGCCAAAAGAATCCCCAACTCCTCGAGACGCACCGACAGCAAAAGCAGCAGCATCAGTGCGGACAAAAGGAGATTTCAGGCAATTTGAAGGCTGCACTCTCTTTCTACTAGCGTAGATACGTATATATATACATGCGCATTCAGCTTTGCGCGCTCGTACTGCAAATAGAGAGAGAAAGAATAGACCAAGCGAGTGAGTGAGTGAGAGAGAGAGAGAGAGAGAGAGAGAGAATCTACGAGCAAAATGAAGCGGACGGTCCTGGCACGTACGTACAGAAAGCTAGAGCTCGCGCGTTGGGTTGCTGCTCGCTTGCTTGCGCTAACGGTAATTCCTCTACGGACCTGCAACGCGCGCACACGGTACCGCAAGAAGACGCGCGCGCGCGCACGTTTTCCTCTCCTCTATGTTACTTAGCTAGCGCGTGCACGTGCGCAAGTGAGCGCAAGTGCAGGATCTCCCTTTTGTCCTACGTCTATCCCTGGAGTAAAAGAGAGAGAAGAGGGGTTCTAGAGGGATCTGATCTTTCTTTTGTAGAAGAGATGGGATTTTTTTTTCTGGTTGGCGAAGGTTTGTTTGGCTGGTGGTGGTAGAAGGAAGGAATGTCCGGGTGAGATGGTTTGTTAAGGGAATGATTTTTTTTTTGTGGATGGGAAAAAGTATGCAAGGATTTTATCATATGTAGATGCAGTTGTGATGAAATAGTCAGTGTAAATTGTGGCGTAAGATGGTTAAACGTATCATAACGTAGTTGCAGTTTATTTAGATTTCGTTTCAAAATTTTGAAATTCACATTAGTTTGCTGAATAGTTTTATAAAAAATTTCGTCATTCGATCAATAGACTGTTCATCTCCATAAAATATTCGTATGCACTGGTATCCAACAAGGCATTACATCACCATAGCATTCAAATTATATACCCACGAAAAACTCTAATCAAACATTCAACCTTCAATCTCTTCACCCAATCAGTCTCTCGCCTCATGCCATTTCCATTCTATCTTATCTCGCTCGCCTCGACGAGTCCAATTCTCGAGTTTCTCGCTCGACAGTAAGATTCTTTCCCTCTCTTTCTACTTTTCCCTCTTGCCTCGTAAAATTGCATCAAAGTATGTTTGCGTCCCATGGAAATACTCGCGAAATGGGATTGCCTTCTTACGGGTGATGAATTACTTTGAGAAAGTATTTTCTTGTTGTGTGTATACACTAGCTAGCAATAGTTTGTCTCTCCTGCGGGGAAAATACTAGTTATTTTTCATTATAGGAATCCTTTGCTTACTCGCGCACGCGCTTCTGCTCTTAGGGAAATTTAAATTTTGAAGTGTCTTTTAACAGTCATGGTCCTCAGCTTCTGCGAATGATATTGAACTCTGTAGAAAAGCGTAGTAACTGCATCCTTTCATGCTATAGAAAAGAAAAATGCTTCTTATTTTGGTAGAAAATATTACCTGACACTGTCAATAGGATAGCTACTTAAAATTATCCACGGTCTATTTTAATTCAAGATTTCGCAGCATCGTTGTAAGTGTGCATACTTCAAACTACATAATGCTTCACAATTATTTCAGATGCTAAGTATAGCTAAAAAAATCATTAAACTACAAACTAACACAGAATTTTAACTTTGAGTAATTCGTCAACTAACATAACGCCACAATTCTGGCTTTGATGTTACAACTTCTCGGTACCATCGTCCGACCAATTTCCATCAATAAAGCTCGACCATCTCATACATACGAGGGTCGTTTGAAAAGTCCGTGCAAAGTCAGAGAGATGGCACTACTGGCGCGTATCGCGGTTATGTTT
>JAYJLV010001954.1:0-10491 GCA_036873485.1 Torymus texanus | reverse complement strand
GATCTCCTCAAACTGCCAAAAATCTCTTCAAAGTGCCATCGTCTCCCCAAAGTGCCCAATTAATATACTTATATATATAGAAATTTCTCTTCAAACTGACCAATCCTACAGTATATATCTGTATACATATATACGTTCAAAAAACAAACGCGCCATCGTTCTCCTCTCCTCTCTCTCTCCCTCTCTATTTTTTTTTCTAAGACTTTAACAGCCAGCGCGACTAATTTACAACTGCGTACGGACGACTACGATCGCTCAAACTTTTGAGCATTGAAACACACATATATATATATACATTCGCGCGTCCGTTCCAAACTATACAATAAAAGCGCATTGAGAGAGAGAGAGAGAGTCACGCCAATAGTATATAGTGTAGCATGTAGCGAGGTGCATACTACTACTACTACTACTACTACTACTACTACTACTAGGCTTTTGGCAGCGATAAATAATTTCCGCTGGCGTAAATGGACTTTTGCAAATGACTGTAGCGAGCGATGCAGCAGTGCGCGTGCGCGGTCACGTGCGATTACAAGGGACACGACATTTATCAAGCCCGATAAGTTATTCATCGGAGTTCAAGGCCTATAATAATGGGCTTTTATCGTAATTTACGGAATCTTGCAAGTGAGCGAACGTCCCGCGTAGACAGATAGACAGACAGGCAAGTAGGCTATAAGCAATTTTAGGTATGTGTATATATATACCTATATGTGTGGTCGTCGGTCAACCAACATCGTTTTCTTTTTAATTTCGAATCGCGAGTATATGCTGCAACGATCGATGTGTTTGTCATGAAATTAGATCGCGGATAGAGGGTCGTATAATGCGGTGGTATGTTGGATAAGTGTTTCTTTTTTCATAATTCAGCAGCTAGTAGTAGTAGTAGTAGTGCGCGCCTTTTTCTCTTCGCGATTATCGAGGCGAGGAAGGACTATTTGCGCTCTCTAGCTATTTAAATTCAATATAAATTACATAATTACATCGGGTTTCTTTTCTCTGTAATTTTCGCATTTGGGTTGAGGTGAATTGCTATGCTGGCTTTACATAATTTTATCGACTTGTAAAAGTATATTTGTTTCTTTCGTAACTGCGAAGTGCACTAATTTTAATGAATCAAATGCGATTATAATAAAACTATAATAATATAATAAAAATTATATATCGAATATTAATTTATGATAGAAAATAACGTAAACAACAATCATATAATTATTTCTAATTTCAACCTCTTCTCTATATACATATATACAGAAAAATGCACATTTATGGTACCAATCAATCTCGACGAATTAAAATCCAAACCTTCTAATTTACCATCATCATTAATCTGCAGCGATTACAATTGCCGACTATTAAACATCATTACCCAACCAACAATTACCTACGCGAGCGCATATGCGCTAACTCCCAAACGAACGTCACCGCTACCTCGAGACAACCCACACACATATATATATATATATACACACACACACACACACAGTCTTTACCGCCCGCACAAAGCGCGCGCGCGCATAGCAAGTCCTGTAATTGGACATTTATTGACTCTCCGGGATTTGCTGTCATAATGAATTAAAGTCACGGATAGAGGAGGCGTTTCTTCTCTCCTATACATGAAAGAATAAGAAGAAGAAGAAAAAAAAAAGAAACAAATCAGCGAGCGCAAGCCTCCTTTAATACCCGCCGCTCGCGAGTGATCCCTCGAACTCTAACCCCTCGATATATACCTGCGCGGTTCGTGCACTTACACACACACACATATATACATATACACTTGCAAACGAAGAAAACTCGCAGGGATCGGCCCGTATACATAATAACAGTCCGTGTGCAAGGAGATCTCTCGTGTATATATATACACATATATATATATATATATATATACGTATACGCGAAGGTATATGTATATATATCTATATAGTTGTCTTTCTTCAAGGCGCGCAAGCGAGAGCGCGAGCGCACAAAAGGCGATGGCAATCGATAAACGATGACCCTTCGCTTTTTATTCCCCGCGCGCGATTGACACGCGATATCGCGCGCGCGCACTCGCAAAAGGCCTGGCTCTTTCCCTTTCGCTCAGTCTTTATATGTGTGTGTGAGTGAGAACGTCGTTGTGTTCTTGAGAGAGAGAGTCTCGTTGTCGGTGGTTTAGAATATATATACGTGCGAGTGAGTGAAAGAGAGAGAGAGAGAGGGAAGTTTAATGCGCGAAATTTATCACAAGAAATGATGAAAAATCGATAATAAGCTAGAAGGTGGCGCGTGTGCGCTTTGTTTTTGTACGAGAGATTTTTTTTTTTTTCGATGTGAGGTGAGAGTTGTGGAAAATGGGATGTGTGGACGTTGGATTGAGCTTTCGTTTTGCGGAGATTTCTTTTTCAGTGCAGGGCTAAGTATATGAAGTTTCGCGTTTAGAATAGGAAAACACCGGGAAATTATCTGTATATGATGGATTTTGGTGTCAAGTTTATTCTACATTTCACTCGCAAAAGTGTTTATGAAGAAACTTTGATTTTCATGCCATTTTTTTTATATGAAACGAAAAGACAGCCTTTAATAATTGAAAATTTCTTATAATTGATTTCCTTTCTATCTAATACTGTTGCAACCATATATATTCAATATCCACAAAACCTTTGAAATATACAATATCTAGATAACACGATGAAAAGTTAAAATCTCATGCATACTAAATGAAAAACCTATATACTAGAGTGCGCCCAAGGAAAACATTAATAACATTATCTACTCAGCAAAAATCAAATATTCTCCGTTATAAACTTCTCTTTTATTCTCCAATCCATATACAGTCGTGTAGCACACTTTCAAAATTAAATTTTCATCGCTCTCTATCCTTAAATTTAATGCATTTCGAATAACTTCTCTCTCTTCTTCCGAGCGCACGTACAGTAATATCTCGTCGTCGACGGCGTCGGACGCGCACCGCGAACACACAGAAAGCTTGGATTAAGAATATCACATTGTCATCGAAGCTCGTACCTCGCGAAAGCATCGTTTAAATATGAATTGCGCGACGAGATATCGTTTATTTTCCCCACCAAAGCGGTTGGATTATTCATTTTATATATATAACCACAACGAGTGTTTTCTATATAACTGCACGCGGCGAGCTGCGATTGACGTAATTAGATCGCTTGCAGCATAATATCGCGTATAGTCGAGCAACGGGTAATTAGCGACGAGCGGAATATAAACAAAACGTCGAGGATGAGTCGGTCTGTGTTAAATTGACAAAACGGACGGCCGCGAAATCGAATTGACTTTGACATGCTGTGGTTGTATCTATACGTATATATGTATATAAATATAAACAGCATTAGAGAGTTTGAGGTTGTCGATGAAATATTCAGAGCAATCGTTGAACGCATCATCGCGACATCATAGCAGTTTCTTCTTGATTCGAGTGTACTTATATGCATGTGGTAATTTTTCGGTAGCTGTGTATGATAAATAGCCAATGGGGTATATATAAAGGTATAGAGAGGGAAGGAGTACAACGAAACGAAGTCAACTGGCTGCTGGAATTTTAAGACCCTCGCGGCGGCCGTCTTCAATGAATCAATTACCTTCCAGGCGCGAAATTTAAATCTCGAAAGGCTGGACGTGTCGATATTCTACGGGTAAGAGAGAAAGACGGAGACGTTTGATTTACGTACGAATTAATTTTTGGTGATTGATCGCGTCGTGTACTTCCTTTTCCCTGCTATATATACGTGTTGGATATATTGAATATTTATTATTATACTCGAGTGTTTCTTTTTTTTTCCACTGAAAGGATTAATTGTCCAGGAGTGCGGAGTGGTTTGTGAGGTGTCGCGCTGTTGGTGTTCCTCGAATCGTAATGTAACGGTCATGACGTATTGTTCAGATGGAGGCGAGAAATTAAATATCTGATGCGACGAGGAAGTATTGAATGAATAAAATATCATATATCTGCTGCAAAAAATATTTAATGCGAATAGTGGATTTTTTTGTTTATCTGTATTCGCTTTAATTTATGTAGTTTTATGTAAATTAGATAACTTTCTCGCATTTTAACTGCGGTTTGAAAATGTAACGATTTTATATACTTCCAGAATTCTTGTTGCTTATATAAAATATTTCTCGATCCATCAAATTTTTATAACAATCGAGCAAATCAATATTGGAAATTCAATCAAATTGTAATGCATTTACCTGACAATGTCGATATGAAATTGCTTCTCTATTTTAATTAATCGATCAAAATATACCTGGACCTTTATTTAATATTGATTATGATCACTTTTACAATATACAAAAATAAAATCAATAATAATATACGAAGTAAAACCATAATCTCATACAACGAAATCATTTACGTCAATATTCTCAGTCACATATAACATCCGAAAAATTAATAAATATTTCTCACCATCCCACATACTACCAAAATCATACGCATACACACACCCATCGAAAAAAAAAAATCACTGTGTCTTTTTCCACCTTAATATTCATCAGCCATCAGACATCGTATCCACCCCTGTCACTCATTCAAATCAACCTCTTCTCCTACCACTTCTCGTGTGCGTCACATATTCGCGCCACTTGCAAACAAAACCTAATATATTATTAAAACATGATAACCCGGACTTTATCCTATGCACATATACGCATATATATATTTATTCAGTTGTGCGACACCTCTGAATTCCGTCCACCTCATTTTTCGCGTTAGAAAAGAAAGGTTGGCAGCCGGCGAATAAATTTGGCAGAACGGCAAAAATGAGCCTCGTCATTCTCCTTCTCTCTCTCTCTCTCTCTCTTTCTCTCTTGTACAAAAGCGCGTATGCGAGAGAAACAAAGAGGACAAAACGAGAGAAAAAAAATCGTATAACTATGCCGAGTGTGTAAGAGAGAAGTCGCGGGCGGTCGACAGGGTGCGGCTCGAGAAGAAGCATGAGGAGAAGGAGGAGGAGGAGGAGGAAGCGAAACGGAGGCCAAATGAACCAACGTGTATAACGTATATGTATGTGTGTGTGTGTGTGTGTGCGGACCCGATAAATTAGCAGTGCTAGTGTAGTTGCGCGGGCGCTTGTTTATGTCGGTGTGTGGCTGGAGACGTGTCGCATTTTTCGAAGATTTCTTTATCATGGAATTTGGTTTATAGGACGTTTTAAGAGGTTTTTCGTCGTTTCATTTTGGATGATTAAGTTTGTCGTTATGAGTTTCGAAATTCGTTTTATTTAAATTAAATTTATTTTAATTTCAGCTATTTGTTCGTCAACACCAAGAATATACGTAAATAAACACTATTAAAAATAATGACAAAAATAAAAAAAAATCGTAAAATATTTTAATGAACATTTAGATGTAAAAAGTGAAATTTATTTAATTGGCTTTCTCTATTGAACTAATCAAACTCTTTAATGTTCCTCTCAAAACCACAATTACCATTCATAATTAACCAACTCATTACAAGTATATTTCACCCACTAAATTCAACACCTATATATACCATCACGCAGCACTTTCCTGCAATCCACCTCGAGAAACTATCATTCACCTCATTAGCATCCTCACACTCCACTCTCTCTCTCTTCTAAAAAAAGATACGTTTTTATATTCCACTTCTCTTCCAAAAAATCACCTTTCCTTTCACCTCGCTCGTCTAGACCTCCCAAAATCTTACCTTCCGAATTCCTCTCTCTCTCTCTCTCTCTCTCTCCACTCTACACTTCCTCTCTTTCTCTCCTTCTCTCTTCTAAAATTCCTCCTCAAGGACTACTTATACATTACAATCTTTCTCTCACTCGTGGTTGGCAGCAACGCACACCCACACCTTGCCTCTTGTTAAATCGCATAATGTTTTGTAAACAAGCGCGCGATACCTGTGTGTATATATATATATATATATATATATGTGTATGCGCGCGCTTGCGCTTGCGCCGCAGCGACGGCAGCGATCGGAGCGAGATAACGAGCACGACAGCACTGCGCTCCCGGCCAGGTAGTATGCGTGGGCGTCGCGCAAGCGTGGGCGCGAGGCGAGAACGAGTAAGAGAGAGAGAGAGAGAGAGAGAGGACGGTTAGCACCTATCGCGTCCCACTTGTAGCGTTCGCGCGCGCACACGCATATATATATATATATATATATATACATATACATGTATAATACGAGGCACCTGGTCCAGACGTGTTGTACACTTAAACGAGCGTTGACTCGAGAGTGAGAGAAAGAAAGAAAGACGAGTCAGTGAAGAAAACGTAGAGCTTGGACTTTATTTTTTTTCGGAGGAGAGAGAAAATATGCGGATTTCGGGAGATTGTAAGAGAGGATGAATGAGCAAACGTATAGGTGAATGGAATATATGGCATGTGAGTTTTTGGGTTTTGTGAATGAATGTATATGTATATATGTATGTACGGAGGAAGTGAAAGGATTGATGAGCCGGCGAGGAGATGTTCGCGCGCTTGTTAATGGGCCGGGACGAGGGACACCGGTCATTCATCGCGCGCAAGCGAGCGCCGTCATAGAGAGAGAGAGAGAGAGAGAGAGAGAGAGAGAGAGATATATATACGTACGGTTTTGTTTTACGATTCGACCGGGAGTCTCTTACAAGGCTACCTATCGCGTTTTTTGGGTGTAACAGGAAATTAGAGGATTCCTCCTGGATAATGTCATTTTTCGTGATTTCTTTATTTTTTTCCTATACAAGCTTCGAGAGATCGGATTACATTTGAGTTTCCAATAAAGTTGTTATCTGTGTAAATGAAACTTATAGGAATGTGTAAGCTATTAATTAACAATAAAAATTCAAGTCAATGAAAACTTGCTATTCTTATTTTCACGGAAAATGTATATAAGTTTACTAAAATATGATTTAACTTGTTACAAGTAAAATCAGTCGTTAAATCTACAAAGAATTTCATTATTCGCTACACCGCTGTTATAAACGCATAAACATGTTCTGCGTCAATCCAGCAACGATCAATGTTTTTACACTTCTCGTGGAAAATAAATTCGCCAGATGAATGAAATCTCCTGGCTGTCAAGACTCTAAAATACGGTATATACTCGTTTACAGATCCACGTGTATATGTATATATATACACGCTCAATGAATAAATTTATGCATACGCTGAGATGTTCGCGCGCTTGTTAATGGCACACGTGGATCTTTCCAGTCGCCGTCGCCGTCGTCGTCGTCTATCGAAAGCGTTATTGACATTCCGGAAAAGACATCTCACCATAGCGTGCCTCAAAGCGTGAAACAGTTCCAAAAAAAGAGAAACATGTTTATATACATACTTATACCCATCACGTTGATATCCGAGAGAGTGAGTGCGTTATCGCGTTTCTCAAGCAAGTACATTTATATATATATATATATATATATATACATTTATATATATATATCCGCACAAACGCGGTGAAGGCGAGAGAGAGAGAGAGAGAGAGAGAGAGGGAAAAGTGCACGCGCTCACGCGCGGCGACAAGGTTGTCGCGAGGCGGATTTTCACAGCGGGTGGAACGAGCGACGAGCGACGCTCTTTAATTAAATTTCGTGCCGTCGTGCGCAAGAGAGAGAGAGAGAGAGCGGCGACGAAAACGAGCGCGCGACTGAGCGAGGAAAAGGAAACGGGATGACGGGACGTGTCAATTGATAGCTTCGCGCGTTAAATGTAAATTCTGTTATTTCTGTATGGCTTTCTGTGTGTTGCTGCGAAAGATTTTTTGATTCTTAATGACGGATTTTGTGGGTGTGTATGTATGTTGGAGCTTGAACCTTCGTGGACGTAAATATGCGATTTATTTTTGCATGTAAATTTTAAGAGGACAAGTGTGTGTATATATATGTGTGCTGTACGAGTATAGAGGAGGGGGAGGAATTATGAAATTTGATATTGGCATCTTCTTTGATACTTTGCAACTGATGTCTGAGCTTGTGAAGTTTTATTTACGAGATGGATGAAATGTTTGTTATTTCTGGTATTTCGATTTTTTTCTTTTTCATGGCTACAGTGTAGTGAATTTTATTATTTTGAAAAAAATTTTCAGATTATTATTTATACTTCGTAAATGGCGAAGTTTATTTTATAACGAAACTGAAAAGATATAATAATTAAACATTCGAAAACCACTTACTTTTTTCTAAATTCTTGAAAAATATACTGAAATAATTAAAACCATGGTTCTTATATCAATCCTAAAAAAACCAGCAACTAAACCAAATATCCTTTATTTCCTTACGGACGCAAACCCCTTCGAAACAACCGCTCGTTTCACTTCTCTCCGCACCTCTATATATATATATATATATAACAAACAACACCACGGCGCTCGCCACCCGGAATCGAAAAGCCGCACTATCTCTACAAACCGTCGCTCCTGCTCTTTCCCCATAAAAAAAAGGAAACCTAGATACTACGAGAGAGAGAGAGAGAGCGAGCGAGAGAGTCGCGTCGGTCCTTCCCCTCGTCGTGAAACCGGCTCCGCGTGCCGTCGTTTTAACCGCGGAAAAAAAAATAGGGGGATCCAAGCGCGCGCGTGCAAGTTTCCATCGCCGTAAACCGCGCGTCGGGACTTTCGATCCTAACGTTGAGAGTGAGCGAGTAGGTATACAGTCAGTCCCTTTGATCTGGCGCTATAGCTCTCGCGAATCGTATAACCCGGTTGACGACTCCGCGGAGTTCTCTCTCTCTCTGTCTCTCCCTCTCGCCCTGGCCGTAAATTTACTCTTTACTGATACTGATGCACCCGCGTGGTCTGACGCTGACGCTGGTTCACTCGTATCTTTCCGTTTCCGGAGTTTCTTGGTGCTCGAGAATTAGTGGAGAGCTGGATTCGTGGTTTTAAAGGGTTTTCATTGACGGTTTGAATTTAGACGGTAGTTTTTGTTTTTGTTTTGTTTTATTTTGTCATGGTTTTTATATAAATTTAATAAAAAAGATTTGAGGGAGAATATGGAAATTGTTATTACGTGGCTGTACATATATGATCTATAATAAGTATATAATATTAATATCTTTTAAAAATATGAGTAGTATAGAACGGTAAAAAAGAAAATAATATTCTATAATCTATTAACGATTCCCGATTATAAAAATATCCACCCCAAAAATAAATTTCCTTTCATTTTCAAAGTGTAGTAGCTGGCTCACATGTGTATATATAGATCTATCGATTTTTTATTATTTTTATATTTGTACTCACGCACGCATGTCATGGTCTATAATTTTCATAGCAAATTCGCAATGATTACTGACTGTGCCATAACAATAACGTGATTGCTATTCATATTCTCTGTGTAAACAATATACCAGCATGGTAGGGGAAACCTGGGCAAGACAGAACTTTTCCTTGGGTACACCTAAGGGAAAACGTTAGGAAACAATGAAAAAAAAATATATATATTATAGTATAAAATATATATGTATTCCTTAAGGTTTTGCAATAAAAAACAGAATATAAAACAATAAAAATAAAAATAATAAAATTTTGTATAACAACAAAAACGAAGGCCATTTTTGTCGGCTTAAAAGTCTGCCGGGTAAGATGGAACGTCTTTTTTATTTATTTTTTAAATCATACAAATGACGTAATTAGAGCTTTTAAATGCCGTGCATCTTATATGAGCCCACTCTAAACGTTTCCTCATTTTGTTAAAACTTCTTCTATCGCCTTTACAAATAACTCTTTACTTCAACTGCCACGATCCTTGTATTTGTATATTTCTATCTTGCCCGGCACTAATACTTTTTAAAACTTTACACAAATCATAATGGCATAAAATTAACAATATTGTTGTTTTAGTGCCATCAATAATAATATCCAAGAAAATTGGGTGTTTCGTCTTGCCCGGTTCTCCCCTATATTAATTAAAAATTTTCCCCACGTTCAATATCCTCACCTCTATCGCTCCTTAACTATACACATATCCAAACATTACAAAGTAAATTCACTCTCCCCTGCCTATAATCCTACAGTGTACATCGATTGATACTTCAAACACCTCTCAATTACCGTAAATTCATCAATTTATTCGTCTCCCTCGAATTCGTTATCTTCTCCCCGTCTCTTATACTTCTAACGCAAAAATACACATCTCACTCTCTCTCTCTCTCTCGCTTGGACCACACAGACGCCAATTAGCGCGATACAGCTGTGTGGCTCGCGCGCGATGATCCGTTCGAGAGGAAAACATCGCTCGCACTGCTCATGACCTCTCTCTTTCTCTCTCTTTCATACATATATATATATACACACATACATATGCCGCTACCTCTTTCTACGATTCGCCGAGGCTAATCTGGCATACGAGGCAGATTAACAGAAGCCCGGCCACTCGAGGCCTGTCCGTTCTGTCAGATATCCGCTAGACGTGTTTATGCCGCGAATTGTACCCTACGCTCGTGAGGCGCTGGATTATCGGCCGAGGTGGTCTATACGAGCTATACGTTGTATGGCAGGGATGTGCACGCGCGTGCCTAAGTGTGCACGCG
>JAYJLV010001943.1:0-10491 GCA_036873485.1 Torymus texanus | reverse complement strand
TCAGAAGACTTATTTGCTTCACAAGATCAAAGTAATTTGACGTTTATGATTTTTATTATTTAGAATTTTCTTTTATGATGTTCTCCACCAAATAATCAATATAGGAAGCGGTATTAATTTTCCGTATGTTAAGTGACAGTGCGAGATTTTATAACATGTGAGGCATTAATTGAGCATTACAAAAACATTTTATTTTTTGCGGAAGTGGATTATTGCTTGAAATGATACCATACTAAATAACAAAATGAATATTAGGCAATAATAAGCGACACTAATTTTTTTTTTTATTATTTGGTTATTTAGCGTCGCATCCCCCTTTCGTGTATTAGCGACGTGTACAACTAATTAAAACTCATATTTGGCACTGTAGGGTTGGAAGTGTATATTGGAACTGTTCAATTGTGTCCTCATATACAGTGTTAAAGAATCTCTTCCCTAATTTTATAATCTATTCATCAAGTACTGATGGCTACTATTACGAAAGACAGTTATAGATAACATTTTTTATATTGTAGAGGAGAACGTCCTAAAGGATTCTAAACATACTTTTTTTACATACTTTTATTCTGTTCTTCCAGCTAACAATGATAATAAGGACATTTCTGAGAAGCTCGATCTCATTTTAGCTCAGCAGAAAGAAATTTTAGAGAAACTCGGGTTTATTATAAGCTTTTACGACTGCATTAAAAATGCAGTAAACAAAATTGAAAAAGCTTTTCATTTTATTGTACACCTTTTAGAAGACCATCTTGGAATGTAATAAATATTTTTTAAATTAACGCTCCAATATTGTACTTTTATATGAACCCGTGACTTAACTCTTTAGTTTACTCTTTTATTTGCGAAGTACGAAAACTATGCCCACAAAGAATTTTGAAGCGATTAAACTACTTTTACTATAGTTATGTAACGACAAAAAAAATCACTTCTTTTTATAATAATTTTTTCTACGAAAATAATAAATAGAAAAACTTGAAAATATAATAAGGTATAGTACCTTATAATATTTTTTTGGAGCCGTCCTTTTCCACTTTCGAAAAGGTTGGCTCTGTCTATAAACTTTTGACTGCCGATACGGCTGTAGGTGTCTGATGACGGCTACTGGATCATCACTGATGAGTCCAATCCAGTAGCCAGGACGAAACACCTGTGTAAATTCATTTTTTTTTTTTTTGACTATGATAAGTGAAAGACTTATTATTTCGTATTTATTATTGATTTCTTGTTTTTGATTGGGCCTTTATTTAAAAAAAGGGACACGAATTGAGAATTGTCGCCTGTGAAACCCATTAGCATTTTATTCAAATAAAAAAAATACCTTATAATATGTTGAAAATTTTTAATTTTGAGAATTTTTTTCTGTCCGTATGGACGTGTGTGTGTGTGTGTGTGTGTGCGCGCGCGCGTGTGTATGTATTATGCCCCGAGCTGATATCTCGTGATCTACTGGACCGATTTTAACGAGATAAATCCTATTCATCTCTGATATCATCTCCTTGATGAGCTTCTGCCCAAGACTAAAATTTTCTTCCAATCCGCTTGTTTCCCTATTTTTTCTCCGTCTTTTGTTCCTACCTACTTTTAGATTTTCTTCCTTTCTCTCCTCCTCTCTTGTTGTCCCTCTTTGCTGCTTTTCTTTCTTCTCTCTTTCCTATTAAATTTTCTTCTTAAAACCTTATTTTCGTAAGTGTACGACCATCAGTGAACAATAGTTATTTCTGTAAATGGACGAAAAATTCATCCTTACAATCCTCTCTTAAAAAGAGATAATAGGATGTTGCAGCATTTAAAGAAGCATAATGCAATTGGACAATGATTAAATATCAGATTTGAATGACGCTAAAATTAAAAATGTTCTCTATTATAAAATAAATATCCCAATATTAATAATTAGAAGAATGTACAGGTGTGTTGGAATAAATTAATAAAATAATTATTAAGTTATCTAATACTTTAATTAAGTAAAATTCTGTACTTAATAATGTTATTACGAAATAAATACTATTTCAACTTGTTTTATAATCTCAAAAATTCATGAAAATCTGTTTTTTTTCTATAAACACAAATATGAGTTTTGAAAGAATGTTATTAAAAAGATATATTCATGAAGTCGAAAATATTTGATGAAAAATACTGTCCGAAGAAAAATTGAGCGCGCGTAGCGAACATGAATATGACTAGTAATTGCACATTTTTAAATCATTTAAAAAAATATTGAATGAAATAACATTATATATTTGAACAATACACTATACATATAGGAAAGATAAATTAATTTGGAGGAAGTTACGCGTCAATGAATTAGCAGCGGTTTTTTTCAAAGTAATTGATTGATTATTTTCGAAGCTGCAATCTTAAAAAAAACATGTTTTCTTAAAAATTATTTTTTTGGAAATTATAGATTTTTTATTCTTTGTTGATTGAAGTGAGTCGAATTAAAATTTGTAATAAAATGATTAAAAATAATCAAAAAAGTTTTTAAAAAATCAAAAATTCAAAATAGAACAAAATCAAAACAAAATCAGTAAATTATAAAAAAATAATTGTGTACAGAATTGTGAATAAAATAATTAAAAGATGAAACTTTCGTTATTGTAATTGCTTGCTTGGTTGCAGAAATGTGATTGTACACATACCCACACATACACGCTCGCGTACATTCATACGTGCATTATCTACCAAATATACACTATGAATCCTGTGATCTTGAAGCACCGTTCTATAATGTTTTTAACAAAACCGAAAATTTCACTATTACAATGCTTACTCTGGGAGTAAGCTATTATTCATAAATCATTTTTCATCATAAATCGTTTACTTGTTGGATCTTAAATAAAGTTTTGAATTTGGAGGTAGTTCATGCATGATTGTTCTTCTACGTTCTCTCTCATTAATTTTCATGAAGTAGTATACAAATTCTCTGTTGTATTTTGTTATTTTCGAAGTATACAAGTTCAAGTTTATAGTATTTTAGTTGAAGTTTAAAGTACATGGGTTCTACTTTGCATCTGCCACTGAAAATTTAAAGTGCTGAAACATTAAGAATTTATTCGAAATGATGAAAACTTGACTTTAATGACTTCAAACCATGAAATATTTAATAGACAACATATAAAAGTGATTGAAAAATTCCATGTTGAATTGTACAAAACACTATGTCTAGTAAGCTAGCGCCACCCCTGCACAAGGCTGCAATCAAAACTAATCCTTAATTTGTTGCTAATTGGTTGCTAATTTGTTACGCTATTTCCAATTTTGTTACTGTAGCCATTTCTGAGATATTGGGGCGGTGCTATCTTAATATCATTTAGTTGGGTTGGGTTTGGTTCACGTTTTACTCCTCGGCCGCCTTTATACACGCAGTTCCCTTCTAAAAATGTTTAATTGAACATAGATTTGCAATTCTATAAAGGTATATTATCGAATTGCGAGCTTTTAGGTTCACTCAAACATTTTTAAAAGAGTTATAAAATGAGAAAATTTTTATTCTTTTATAACATTTCATTTTATCGGTAGAACTCTTTCTGGCATTAAATTGTTAGATATTATTCATAATTCTACATCAATTTTGTGAAATTTGCTTATATATATGGTCAATTCTCTATCAAATCGAGAGGTCAAAAAATAGATTTTCTTAAAACTCTCAGAAAATGTTCTGCTTTTTATTGTGCATGTTCTCGAATTTTTTCAAATTTTTGTAAAATTTTCTCATCTCTTCAATAAAATTTTTTTCAAATCCGTACTACTTGCTTTCACTTATACATCAGCAACTAAAACTTATACATCAGCATAAAAATTTGTAAAATTAGAAGTCTGATCCAGAGTTTTTTCACCGAAAAATTCATGGAGATCCCTTTTTACTATGCAATAGTGTCCGTATGAGTCCTGAAATGATTAACGATCGTTTTTGAGTCGAAAAAATTCTTTGAGTTTTTAAAAAATATCTCATATGAGTAAAAAAATGCAGTGAAATTCTACGAAAAGTTATGAGAAAAAAGTCTATATAAGTTATTTCGAAATTTTGCTTCGTTTTTTGAAGGAAAAATTAATCAAAAATAGTGTATTTAAAACAATGAATTGGTCACAAATTAACGGATCTTTTAGCTTAAAAACGACTTCTTTTCTCGTAATTTTTCGTAGAATTTAACTGTATTTTTTTTAGACTCATATACGAAATTTTTTTTAAAATGAACAACTTCAAGAATTTTTTTTAGGATAAGAAACGATCGTTAATTATTTCAGGACTCATACGGACACTATTGGATTGTAAAAAGGTATCTCCATGAATTTTTCGGTGAAGAAACTCTGGATCAGACTTCTAATTTTTAAAATTTCTATTATGATTTAGTTGCTGATGTATAAGTGAAAGCATATACATACGAATTTGAAACAATTTTTATTGAAAAGATGAGAAAATTTTACAAAAAACAGTATTCTTATGTTTATCATGAGAAATGCTTCCGTGAGGAGTTATAAATTCATCAAAATTGGCCAAAAACACAAAAACTCTTGAAATTTCAACCTTCAACCTCTGATATATCCAAAAGTATGAGTAAAAAAATCTGAAAAAATGGAGGAACATTCGGAATAAATAGCAGAACATTTTCTAAAAGGTTTAAGAACATCCATTTTTTGACCTTTCGATTTGCCAGAATCGGGGATATATATATATATATATATATGCGTGCATGTGCATGTGCGTGTGCGTGTGCGTGTGTGTGTCATGGTTTGGAGCTATTAAATAATAAAAATTGGCTCTTTTGAAAGATAAATGCTTTCTTTTTTATTTTTTTATTCCATAACTGTGGGATCTCTTGATTCCTGGAACTCTTTAATTTTTTTTTATTATTTTAATCAAATTCTTAAAGTTTAAGCAATCAATTTCAACATTTAATAATGAATTAGAGGTAATGGCCTAGTAGGCTGTATTTCATAATAATCACTGAAGACAAAAACACTTATTTTAGATGTCACGAAAACGCTTTCATGAGTTGTCTAAGCGGCAGCAATATAGACGTTTAGCGAAAGAAACTGACGATGATATGGAAGAAATAAATTACCAGTTGAATGCTAATGATTCAGACTCTAGTGGTACTGATACAAGTAACAAAAAAAGTTTATTAGCATCTACTGAAAAATATTCAACTGAAGAGAATCGACTTTGTTCAGAACAAAATTTAGATAAATTGGAATCAAATGTAGAGCAGGAATGCGATATTTCAAATGCAGTTAATAATTTAAATGACCCCTTTACTAAGTTAGTTCGATCTTTAAGTATAGATAATTTATCGACAGTGGAAAGTGCAACCGATAGTTTTGATAATAGTTCCTTAGATGATGGTAGTTTTGACGATGATGATAATTATTATAACGAATTTGATTTGGATGAAGAAGAAATTGAAGAAAATTATGATTTAAAGGAAGCGTTGCGGCGGTGGTATCGAGAGTGCGGCTGTATTGGTCGTGATCATATGTCAAAACTGTTGAAGATATTAAGAGATTTTGGTCATAAAGATCTTCCAAATGATTCGCGTCAACTATTGGGAACTCCTACAAGAACCACTGTTACTCCCTGTCCACCTGGAGAATATTTCCATTATGGACTAAAAAAGTCATTAATACAAATATTAGAGTTCGAAGATATCGTTAACGATATCATTATTGACATTAATATTGATGGCTTACCAGTCACAAAATCGACAAAACGCACGCTATGGCCAATTCAGGGAAAATTAGTTGAATATAATTATATTCCTCCATTTGTGATTGGTGTATATCACGGTACTCAAAAACCGGATTCAGCAGCGATATTTGTAGCGCCATTCATAGAGGATTATAAAGAAATGAGTTTTGAAGGATTTACTTATAGACTCAAAAAATATAAAGTTATTTTAAGGTGTATCATTTGTGATAGCCCCGCAAGAAGTTTTTGTACTGCTACAAAGCAACATAATGGTTACTTTGGCTGCGGAAAGTGTTTCGAAGAGGGAACATTCTGTTATAATAGAATGCTATATTTAAATAATGATGCTCCATTAAGAACTGACGAGAATTTCCGCAATCCTAGTCAACCCGAACATCACCATGCATGTTCTCCATTTGAAGAACTGCCTATTGACATGGTGCAACAGTTCCCTCTGGATTACATGCATTTAGTGTGCTTAGGCGTCACAAAGTTAATGATAACTCTTTGGATAAAATATAAGCCAAAACTTTCAGCACTCCAGACAGAAACGCTATCTAATGCTTTTACAAATTTGAAAAGTTATATACCTTCAGAATTTAATCATAAAATTCAGGCAATTTCAGAATTGAAGCGATGGAATGCAGTTACTTTTCGACTCTTCTTACAATCTATATGGCCTATAATAATAGATACTGTACTCGACGATGACTACATTTTGCACTTTAATTCATTAAGTTGTGCTATTCGAATCTTATGCGACGCTAATAGTTGTTTGGATCGTATTAAATATGCAAATGAACTATTGATTTATTTTGTCCAAAAATTTAAAACACTTTATGGAAAAAAATATATGGTATCAAATGTTCACAATCTTGTCCATTTAGGAAAAGATGTAGAGAGTTATGGAAGTCTTAATAACTTTAGCGCCTTTGATTTTGAAAACTATATGAAGTTTTTAAAAAAACTTTTAAGAAAGAATGAGAAGCCCTTACACCAAATCCATCGAAGATTAGAGGAGGGTCTTCGACCTACCTGTAAACGTAACAAACCGGGATCATTATGGCCTATGTTATCTTCACGCATTAATGTAGCTTTACCGTTCGATTGTTTACATAGTCATAGTAAACTCCGATTTCAAGATTTTACTCTGACCAATCGATCACCTAATAATTGCGGCATGTTAGAAAATAAATCAATAATATTCATAGAATTTATTGGAACAAAAAATAAGAGTATCATAGTAATAGGACGCGAATTTCTAAAAAAACAAGCAGTAAAGAACTATCCTATGGATTCGACATTAATGGACATCTGTCAAGTGAAGGATTTATCCCCTTTGAAAGTAATTCAAGCGGACAAAATTATAAAAAAATGTTGTTTATTTGTTCGAAAAGAAATGCAGTTTGTAATACCTCTGTTACATCAATAATAATCAGTTATGACAAAAAATGAATATTCTTTTTTATATTATTTATTAATTTATCTTATTTTCTATCATTAACATTTAATTTAATCATTAAATATTAAATTTACAGGCAAATGAAGGTGATGTGAAGTACAAAATCAACCCAAATTAATTGTTTTTTAAACTGATTAAACCGTTATACAAAAAAAAAAAAAAAGTATTTGAAAATTAAGCCCTCCATGCATGCAGTAATATACTCATTTTTTTCTTTTAATGATTCTATTGGTATTTTTATGAGATATCCATGTTTTAAAATTAGATTAAATTATAAAACTGCAGATTCCTACTTATCGACAACATATCACCTTAAGCTATAGAAAAGCCACTAAATCCATAATTCATAAAACCATGAACCCATAAATCCATATTTTCATTACGTCATAAGCCTTTCCATATTTTTTATTTATAGGTTTAAAAATGGAGGAGATACAATTTTATGTTGTCTATTTCGAAGATTACATTTCAGTGGTTCCTTCGACTTGGTTAACTGAGAATAAACTCAGTATTAGATGGCCAAACGTACCAGTCAAGCACAGCAAAATGAGTTCAATGACACCTAATAATAATTGGAACAAGTATACGATTAAGAATCTCAAGGGACCTTATGGTAGGTTTGTTATTTCACACAAATATTATTTCGCTAGAAAAATTACCATATAATTTACATTATTAGAGGAATAAAAGATTCTTTCTTATGACCATAAACGGCTTTTATTTTACTAAATAATTGCTTCCTTAAAGAGGAAGCTTTGTAACAATAAAATTTTTTGTGTTGTCAAATTACTCTGGAAATGGTTCCAGGTGTTAAAAATTTTGTTTCATTTTAACTGCCTATAAATTATAAGTTTTTCCGAGTTTAAAGTTATGGCAAATTTTACGAAAATGACTATGAAAATCAATATAAAAATAAATGTGAATTCAAAGAAAAGTAATTTCAAAATATTTATATATTAGAAACTCTTAAAGAAGCAGTTGCAAAAGAAAAAGAAGGCCAGTTTCTAAGCACAGAAGAGGAGTCTGAACCTTGTACTTATACCTCTGAAGAAATTAACAGAAAAAGAGGATCAAAACGTAGAAAAGTTTGTCCTAGCGATACTTCTGGTAGTGACATCGATAACAGTGCAGGTACAAAATTTTTTTTATATTACCGTAAAATTCGATTTTACGGACTGTTTTTAGACCGTAAAAATCGCTTTTATGGCGCCCATAAAACAATTCACAAAATCGAATTTTCTGCCTCCGATATCAAAAAACAGTGTTAGTTACTCGAAGGTAAGCTGAGAAGCGCCGAATCCTTGTGCTTTATTGTCATACACGATCCGTGCGACTGTATTTTGCGGCCTTGTAACGAAAAACACTATTTCAATTCCATGCCATTCATCCATACTCACAGAAATTCAGCACAAACATTTTAAAGATACTACTGTTAACTTCGCATTCCGCGGTTGTTTAGGGTTTAATGTTTATTATTTTTTAACAGGATGTCTGCTGTTTATCTCCGTGCCTCCGCACCTTTAACACAAAGCTTGCATTCCCCGGCTATTTAGGGTCTAATCTTTATTAATATTCAGATCGCTGTCTGATGCCTGTCTAAGTGACTCCGCAGCTTTAACGTAAAACCCTTCTTAGTAAATAATTTCGAGCTTTACGTTTAAGTATCTTCTGACAGTCTGTCGGACTGTACCGAGTTTTGCATTTTTTCGTATAATTTACGGATAAATTGTGGCAAATTCTGCAATTATTAAAACTGCGATTTTCCAAGATTGCCCGGCTATGCAGACTATGCGTGTCCCAGCCTCTTGAGCTAATGAAACTGTTTGAGGGCGTAAAATATTCTTGCAGATTCCATATTTAATTATTCATGAAAATTATTTAAAATTATTTTAAGAGTCAGCATTTTTTCATTTATAAATGTAAATGATTTTCTATAGAAGCCCATGTTAAACACATATAAACGAAAATGCTCAAACTTATTTTTTTGATATTCTGGACCGACAAAATTTTTACATCGGTTTTACATTAATACTTACTTACACAACCGAAATTTCATCTAGTCTTCAACGATCAATTGTTTACCAATATTTCTATCTAAAAACGTCTCAAGATATGTTTCAAATGTCTTCTTAAAAATATTTATCTTATTTTCTAGTTACTCAACGTCATAATAAAGGTGTAGATTTACCCGACCCAAAGAAATTTTTCTCTTCGCAACCAGAAAGTTCAAGCATAAAGCACAGAATAGTGGAAATTAAAAAAGATAAATTTCAAGAAAATACTAATCTTTTTTCTAAGATGGATAGTTTTGGTAATATTTGTATATTTTTCATTTTTCAGCTATATTCCGTATGTTTGTTCGAAGTATACGTTCAAAATGACCTTGCGAATTTTTCGTTAGGAGTAAAAAATTACTTAACTATAATTGAAAACATTATTTAGTAAATATTTAAAAGATTATAAATTTGAGCCATGTAAATGAAAATTTTTTGTTACTATATTTAGGTACACAGATAAATTGAGTCATACAAAAAAATAATTTAAAATGTTGAGAGGTAGTGAACAAAAAAGTATGGTAAACGGTAATTTTTTTCTATATCGGCAAAACAAATTAAGTCTGAGAAAGCTACGTGTCAATGAATGGGCAGCGGATTTTTTATATATTTAATAATTAATTAATTTCATTCTTAATAAACAATTCATACATTAAACTTTCTTTTTTTGGAAATTAACTTTCTTTTTTTATTTGTTTTTTAAAAAGCATTAAAAAAAATCATCCGTCACAATACCCGTTTTATACGTATTATATGTATACGGTTCTAACGCTGAAACTTGATTGGCCCTTATCACAAACGTACAATGTACTAGGGGCTTGTGGTCTAGTTTTAATTCGAACACCACAATATAGGCAATATATGTATTTTTGGAAATATATCTTTATGCTATTTTACAGACAAAGACACATATGAAGATGATTATTTATCACCATCTTTCTCACAATCAAAGTCAACTGCATCACAGAACAAGGAAAAAGTGACTCAAATCACTGCTACACGACTCAATCAGAGCTAAAATTTAAGCACTGATTCGTTAAAAAATATTAATTTTTCAGGAAGTTACAGGCAATCAAAGATACTGTAAGAAAATGGTTAAAAATTCGATCCATTTAATCGCTGAAAATGAAGACAAATTTTAACCATTTTCTTACAGTATCTTTGATTGCCTGTAACTTCCTGAAAAATCAATATTTTTTTGGAATCAGTGCTTAAATTTTAGCTCTTACTGCCTTCTTTTATAATTTATTTCGGTTGTTTTCGTATCATAAATATTTGAAATGTGACACTCA